>JANHFM010005477.1:200857-221317 GCA_032468115.1 Grayia smithii | reverse complement strand
GGCCACGTTATTTCTGTCTTTGGAAAGATACAAAAATAAACCTTGCATTGCAAAAGGAGTGACTGTCAGGCTGTTACATCACAGTGCCATAAGGTTGCTGCCTTAGATCACTGCACACACTTCAGAGCAGCAGCATCCCAAGTAGCAGCAAACTTACACAGGCACGCATACACATCCTGTACCGGATGACACCTCCCCAATCACCAAGGCAGCATCTGCTGAATCCTTGCAAAACTGGGCAAAGGTGGAGAGAGGGGAGCAGATGGAGCCGAATCGGTCTCTCTCTCTCTGTCCAACTGCAGCAGGAAATGGTGGGTGGCTACTTCCAGCTTTTGTGTGTGCTAGACACATGACCTGCTCTCTGCCCCGAAATAATGGTCTGCCTTGAGACCAACACTGCTGCTGTTGGAGCAGGGTAGCATTGTGGCTCTGCATTGTAATGGTTCCAGGAGGAGGAGGGGACCCCATCTCCCCCATTGTGAAGCACGCTAACTTTCACTTTGATGCTTAAGGTACTGTAAGAGCAGTGGGCAGGCCATGAAGGCGGCAGCAATAGGAATGGGGAGTCAAGCTGTGCAAAATGCACAAACAAGAAGCTTATAGCTACATCTCTCACCATCTGGTAACACCAACTGGAACTGGCCTCAAAAGAACAAGAAAACTATTACAAACTGATCATCTTACGGGTGAATTTGACATGGAGGGAAGATCTACTTACCTATCACTAGAGAAAACAGACGTAAAGGAATTAATTTTACTACATATTTAAAATATGTTCTCCCAATATTAAAAAGAAAGGGCATTTACAAATGATTACAAAATCTGCTTTAACAAAACAGATTAACTGACCAATTGTACGCTGTGCAAGTGCCTGTGATTTCAAAAAACCCTCTGCAAACCCAGTTTTAAAAGCATCTTGATGAGCTTCAGGTATGTTTTTTCTTTTCATCAGTTTGTCTAAACTTTCAATCTCAGATACTTTCTCTCTCAGTAAAAGACCCTAAGAACAAAACAGGAAAAAAATATTTTTTAAATATTATCAAATCTCTTGTTAAAAGACAATTTCTCCGGAAGTATTTATAGTTATTATATTTCTGTCATATGTAATTTCATGGCATTAGTCAAACCTTTGTTTTTAAAAAGCTTTACACAGGATCAAGGACAACTCGCCCCGGCCAACTCACCACAGAACAATTCAACATGAGATAATTCAAGAGAGGAACAAATGAATTGCAATGGACATTATCTTGCTTGAAGTTTGAATCTTCTCAAGTTAAAAGTTCTTGAGGCTGAGATGAGCTGCAATTCTACTTGTCCCTCTCTTGAGTTATCTTGGGTTGAATTGTCCCTTGGCGAGTTGGCTTTGGTGAGTCGACCATGGTGAGATGGCCATGGCAAGTTGCCTGTGATGAGATGGCCAGAAAGAGTTGTCCCCTTCCACGTTAATTCCCATTCCACAGGTTAAGTTTAGCCTCCCTCCCCCCCCCCAAAAAAAGGATTATACATTATACAAAGTGATTTTTTTCTCTAAAAGTGCTGTTCTGAACTCAAGAACTCCTATTGAACTTTTAAGTTAATGTGTCTTTTGCCAAATAATCATAGGTCTTAAAACTATCAATCAAGGGGATGTGCTTGTCATATAAAATTAACAAACTAATAATAAACATGTAACTAATCAAAGAATGGATTTTATGAACACTCTATCACCCACTCTATCCCAAACCATAACTTTGGGAATCCTTCACAATTTTATATTAATTTAAATAGACAAATCTTCAAAAATGTCAATAAACTCTCCCAAGATTTAAAGAGTACTATCAATATTTTATAAAATTTTAAAGCAAGAGTACCAAAACCTTACAAGTTGTGACAATCTTGTGATAATTTGGTCTTTAAAAATAGATTTAAAATTATATACTAAGATGCAAAGATTACTAATTTTTGAATTAAAGTCATATATTAATTATGAAGCCTAATTATTTAGTTTTGCTTTCCATAAGCTGATATCCTTGGCTATGCTAGTAGAAACCTAATACATCTAGCAAACATCAATTAGGTGTTCCAAGTACCGTATTTTTCAGAGTATAAAATGCACCGGAGTGTAAGACGCATCTTAGTTTTTGGGGAGGAAAATAAGAAAAAAGCTGACTGGGGATGGATCTGCCTCTTGGAATACCCCCAATCAGCTGTTCCCAGAAATGAATTTTAGCAACAGGTTCTGAGGTCTGTGCTTGCTTTTTTTTCTGCCTCTGAAAGCCTCTGAAACAGAGTTTCAGAAAAAAAGCCTCTGAGGCTTTTTTTCTGAAGCTCTGTTTGGAGAGCTTCTTTCGGAGGAGGATTTTTTTTTTGAAATTCTGTTTGGAGAGCTTCTTTCAGAGGAGATTTTTTTGCTGAACCTGCTTTCTGAGGAAGCTTTTTTCAGCCTCTGAAATCTCCATTTGAGAGGATGGGCAGGGCTACATTCAGAGTATAAGATGTACTCTGATTTTCACCATCTTTTTTGGGGGAAAAAGGTGTGTCTTATACTCAGAAAAATATGGTACCTTCTTGCTGCAAGCAGCAGAGGCCCACAGCAAGCAATGGCAATTGCTACAGCCTGAAACAGCTGAGGGTCGGGACAATCAACCTGTGCTAATTAGGCTCTGCTGAAGCTAAATAGGCTGTTTCTGCTTGCTGCAAGGAGGTAAATTGATGGGAGGCAGAGGCCAAAGGGTGGGGGCCAGTGGGTGGACAGGGCTACATTTGGTGTACAAGATGCACCCAACTTTTCATCCCCTTTTAGGGGGGGGGGAAAGGTATGTCTTATACTCTGAAAAATATGGTATTTCACAGGAATTATTTTGCATTTTCATTATTCATGCATTATTTATACATTTTCTTTCATTCTTTACTTCCTGTACTAATTATTTAAAAATATAATGAATCTAACCCTATTTGCACAACCAACTTGATGCATAAAGTCCCCAATACTTGGTAATGTTTCTATTTCTATGGAACTTTATAGCTGCCTGATATTTGACTGCATTTGCTAACTTCAAATGTACTACTGTATGTGTGTGGAAGACATTACATGTTAACAGTCACTGGAGAAGGTGTAAGATCCTGTTATCAACATAATGTGCACATTTTCATAATTACCTTTACAAATGATGGAGCTACGTCTTCTGCTTCTGCTGAATGTTCTGATGTGGACTGTAGCCGTCTTGCTCTTGATTTCAGAGTCTTAAAACCTCGAGACTGAATGAAAACTTAATACAGAAAAGGAGATATTATATTTCAAGAACATGTGAGAGAAAACAGTGAGATGTGTTCAATAGCTTCTCTGGCATACTGCTTAGATATTGATCCTTAATTGATTTTGTAATATAAAAAGCTGTATAATCCTTTCTCAAGGTGTACTCCTGTGTGCAAAGTTTCGAATTTTCAATATCAAAATAACTACCTAAGCATCACTGTAACTGTGAGTTACCATATTTGAGAACTTGGGGTTTTGGGTAGAAATATACATATGCAGGTTAAAGGGATTTTTTTTCTGAGAGATGTCATGGTTAATTTCAAGGATATGAGAACAACGAGGCAAGGAAAATAAAATAAATGGAAATAACCTGCCAATCGTCATGTAAGCATGTTAGAGGTAAACTGCATAAGAAGAATTTAAAAAAAAATTTGTGTTTGTTTGTTTGTGTGTGTATTACAAGTCCTGGAGGAAATGCTTGTGAAATAAGTGACCAATTCAGATCAGAACTAAGAAAGAGAGCTTAGATGACATGCAGCTGAGGAGTAGGAAGGCACCAGGAAATACTTACAGCAGACAGGGGGAAGTTAAGAACTGGCAAACAGGAAAATAACTAGCAAATTCAGAACTGTTTTTTTAAAATGTCATGTTTGTCTTAGTTACAAAGATACCATTTCTTTCATACTGCTTTTGCATTCACGTCTGTAGGAAGTTATCAACTTACAATCAATTAATGACTGCTCAAAGTTGCAATGGCACTGAATAAAGTGAATTATGACCAGTTTTCACTTATAACTGTTCCAACATCTCCCCAGTAATGTGATCATACTTTGGGTGCTTGGCAACATGCCAGTTGCATGTTGGTTGCATTGTCCCAGGGTCCTGGGATTGTCATTTGCAATCTTCTTAGGGACCTTTTGACAAGCAAAGTCAATGGGGGAAGCCAGATTCACTTAATAACTGTAATGAACTGCTTAACAAAAATGGTCATAAAACAGGGCACAACTCACTTTAACAATTTTCTTGCATAGCAGCAGAAATTTTAGGCTCAATTGTGGTTGTAAGTCAAGAATTACCTATACATATATTCAAACAACATAAAGATGAAATTGTAAATTGAAAAATGAAATTGAAAAATAAATACTTTAGTTAAACCTTTTCACTCTGCTATGCCATCTATTCCTATTCTTACTCAACTTCCGACAACCACTGAGAAAGCCAAATAGCATTTGCAAAGCAGAAAATGGCTGATAGTTTGTGATTCTAACTGAAGTAATCACAATATCACAAAAGAACTGCAGACTTCTGAAGTTATAAAGACTAAAAGATCCTCAGTTGTGCCCCATAGTGTTCAATGACAATTTATTCTAATAGCTCTGGAAAGTCTATAGAAATCTACACTACCCAGAATAGATTACAACATAGATTGGTAATAATTAAAACCTATCCCATTTAAACAAGATATTTCAGAACAGCTCTCTGAAACATTTGCTTATTCTATATAGTTTCACATATAGGACTAGGAATTATACATGTATAAATTCTTGCACTTATTTTCATACTTTATAGAAATTACAAGTCAAATTATACTTCCCAGTAAATCCAGACTTGCCTACAAATAATGGGTATACATGCGGATTCCTGGCCTTAAATACAAATAGTTTACACTCTCTATTGTAACTAAGGTATCAGAAATGGTACAATGCTGCCTTAAATCAGTCTTATTGAATACTATAGTAATTCTAAAAAAAATTCTCATAACTAATCAGTTGTACTTTAAAATATTAAAAATACTTTCAAGGCTGAAATGCTACCTTCTATATCGGTAATGGAATGTTGTGATTTTCCAGACGTTATTAAATTGCATGTAATACCAACATCATCTCACTGGAATACTTGGGAGTTATAATTCAGTAATCTCTACAGGGCCATAATTCCCTGCATGATTAAAAATATTTGTACATATAGGCAATCCTCATCTTACAACTACAAGTGAGCCCAAAATTTCAGTTGTTAAACAAGACATTTGTTACGTGAATGTTGCCCCATTCTGCGACCATTCTTGCCACATTTGTTAACTGAATTATGCAATTGTTCAGTTAGTAATATGGTTAAATGAGTCTGGCTTCCCCACTGACTTTTCTTGTCAAAAGATCACAAAAGTTGATCACATGACCTCGGGACACTGCAACCATAACTGTCAGTTGCCAAGCATTTGAATTTTGATCACGTGACCATGGGATACAGTAAAATTCGTAAGTATGAAAAAAGATCATAAGTCACTTTTTTCAGTGCTGTTATAACTTCGATCACTAAATGAACAGTTGTAAGACAAGGACTACATGTACTGTAGTATGCTATGAACTAGTTCTCCTTCTACCCAGTGAAATATAAGGAATTATTCTTCTTTGGAAAATCTTTTAGGGAACTCCTTTATACAGAGGAAGACATCTTCTACTAATGGAAACTCTGGATCCAAGCCGTGTTTCCCTTACTTTGGAAAAAGAAACATTTTTACTTCTTACCTGGCCAATGTTGAAGATTGGAACATATACTCTGGGGAGGATTAGGGTGCGGTCTATAGAGGTAAGAGGAACGTAAAATCCTAAATGTATCTGCAAAACCTAGGAAAGAATAAAAAGCTTATTTAGCATTTACTTAGGTCTTACAGGAATAAGATCTTGTGCATTTAAAAATTTTAAAGTATACACATACATACATCCCAGATACATTAAGTTTGATATGATATTGCTTTGGTAAATTAGACAATGTGCTAATGCAGTTCCTTAAATAAGCAATTTTGCAATGATGATATACAGTATACAAAATCAAAAATCACTCTGAATATTTTATGCTTAGTTAAAATTGCAGTAAGATAGTTGAAAGAGAATAAGAGATTTGTGTATGAGCGAACAGATTATTACTTTCCTCTCAAAACTCAGGAAAGTGAGTAACATTAAACACGATACGTATTCCTTGTTTAGAATTTGGATTAATGGATTTAAGCTTTCTTAAGGACCAACTTCTATTATAAGTAGAACCAAACATGGGAGACAATATGGAGAAAATTAACTATATAGATCAATGGATCTGAATTTTAAGTAACTGCAAGCACAAAAAGCAAAAACTCTTTAAATCAATTACAATAGTAGGTGCTAATTTACTTTGAATATAGCTTCCCAAATGCTACTTAAGTTATGAATTTGTATTATAGCAAAGGTTTATCCTCCATTACGAGCCCATGTCATCAAATAAGTGATAATTGCCTTTATGCAATCCATATAGATTTTAACAGGGAACTACACTTAGCAAACTCTAAACATGAAAACTGGAATGAATACAGATTTTAAGTATAATTGGGCTAGACATCTCAAGATGCAAATTCCAACAATAATCTTGCTATATAGCTGCAAATTCAATTATACTGTGATAATGGAAGAACACATGATAAAGGTTCTACAATCTTCTGTTGTAAAAACATTCTATCTTTAGTGACTATGATTATCTGAAGCTTCTATCATAACAAAAGCCATATAATTCTTTGAATTATATTCCATCTTTCATTCAGTAACTGAAAGTGGTGTGTATACTTCATCCTCTCATTTTATCACACAATACTCCTGTGAGGTAGACTGGGCTAAGGAAGAGTGGTTAAGAGAGGACTATAACTTAGAAGTCACTCCAATATAAGACCAAAACTTTAGCCATGATATCACAGACTCATTGTACATGGTAGGATGGAATAAGCCAATAAATGAGAAAATATTTATTTACATTGTTAATATTTCAATCCTGTCTTTTCTCTAGCTCAGGCAGACATATTTCATCCTAACAATCCTGTTAAGTAGATTAGGATAAGGAAAGGCAATAAGGCCAAAGTAATTCAGTGAGTTTCAGTGTGGACAAGACTCCTTGATCCCAAACCATATTGTAATTAGAAGCAACAACATACAGTGAACTAGTGAGGGTTGTTCTGAAGGATCATATTATACATTTACACACACACACAATCTCCCTCTCTCTTGCGTGTGTGTGTGTGTGTGTGTGTGTGTGTGTGTATTAGTGAAGCATTTTTGAAGAAGATACACAAATATTGTCTACTTAATACTTGGAAAATGCATATATTATGTTAAAGTCAGAATACTAATTCCATTAATAAACACAAGGGATATTTCAGACCCAAGAGAATACAGTAGAACTAGAAATAAGATGGATTAAGGAGCTAACAGCAGACAAAATTTTTCCTGTAGGAAAGAGACCGGCCAAGCTAGGGTCAAACAGGGACATAGTCTAGAATTTCTACGTGAGCACAAGGTGAAGTCTAACCCTTCCTTGAATGCTGTGGAACCTTATCTAGTATCACCAAGATGCAAATTGTCAGTCTAAGATTCCTGCGCGTATGCTTGAGCAATAAAGCAGCCAACTGGACTCTTCAAGTGTGGCTCTTATTGTTTGGGCCTGACACTTCTATTTAATTATTTAAAATCATGATTTTCTATATTAATTCCTTATTTGCAAATTATAGTTTGCAAATGTTTGATACTATGACCAATGTCATCAAGATTAATTCCAGTATAATCAAGCTATATAATGTAAACAAGGTAGCGTCGAATAAACTGACCTAGATGAAGAATGGCAAAAGCTAGAAATAAAACTAGCAAGAATTCTGCATTTTGAACTGCATTACAATGAAACAGCAATATAATTAAAGCACTTTACAGAAGCATTACTTATGGGTGATAGTTTACGAATACATTAAAGTACTTTTCTGCCCAGATATGTTAAAATATCATCCCAAAGCATACCATATTTATTTTCAAAGAAAGACTCTGCTGAAACATATGACGTTTGCCAATGTGAGGGTATTTTATTTTCTTCACCAAAGCCAGGAATCAGTTTGTTCACTATTTCATCAAGTTGGCTAATTTTCAAATCACTCAGTCCTAGATCTCGTAAGTTAAGTAATGGCTGTAAAAATAATAAAGGATTCAAATTATAATTAAAAATTGGATTACTTCAAAAATAACATTTAACTTTTAAAATCTGACAACCATGTTTCTTTTGTTTAAGTACCAGCTTTATAAAAAGCTGTGTTTTTGCTTATTCTCTCTGAAACATGTTCATACTCAGTATCTATAAAAATGCTGTACCATTATTTTACAACAGTAGGAAATTATTACAATATTTAAACATGGGAAAGGGTAAATTACAGATGCTCTTTAATAGTCATATAACATGTTATCTCCTTCAGAGTATGCTATTAAATTAATGAATACTTAATCTCAAATATTTAACTTCTTTGTGAATTCATATTGAAATCCTATGCATGCATACTTAGAGCTAGGCAGTCCTATCAATATAATAGAATTTTTTCTCAGAGATGCATAATTCCAACCCAAGTCTCTATAATATTTGTTGAGAAAGCTCAAGTTCGCTTATTGATACTTTTATAAAGTATAAATTACATGAAAAATATTCATAAATAAACCACACCATTCAAGGATTCTTACTTCAGGGCTCAACACATCATGTTCAGGTGATGCTTCTTTCTGCACAGACTGGGTGGATGTTGGTATGAAAGACTGTGTTAAACTTTTGGGTGAATGAAATGCATTTATGAGGTGGCTCAAAGAAACTGTAACCTGGTAAAATACAAGGTATATTAAGTATATTATATAATTTGGTTGTTCTTAAATAACTGTAAAATCCTAAGCTTCCAGGAATAATGTAGAAGTCTACTTTTGCTTTAACAAGGTAAACAGCTATTGCTGTATATTTCAAAATACAGTTTAAACACTGAAATTTTTAGTAACAAAAAGATTGAAACCATAATAATCTAGTTTAATTTTGCAAATATTTACAAACTTTTTAGAAGCAATCAATTCATTACTGCAGAATACACTGTATAAAAAGTTCCTCCCACTTAGCAAAACCAACTTTAATATTTTGATTTTGTGAAATAAGTTACAAGAATAACTTCTCCTAATGGAATTAGAAAACTGAAGAAAACTGAGAATATGCATAGCATTATAGAAAATAATAATGTACTTATCTGCCATGTTTGCAAAACTAACTGAAAACAAGGAAAGCATGTACTGCTGATATCTTATCTAATGTGACCACATAACTGATATAGCTAACACCTACTGACACCAAATATTTCAAACATTTAATATACTTGTTGCCTGGTTGTTTTTAGGGATGTGAAAAAATTTTATTGTAAAAGATTTTCAAAACAGATTGTTACATTAAAAATTTTACTGAAAATGTTTACAATCTACGAACGAGCCTTGAAACTGACATTTAGGCCAGAATGATAAATTGTGCAGAATGTATTGTCCTGTTTGTATTGCACCTATAGCAGGGGTGTCAAACTCACGTCATCACAGCAGGATCACATGACATTTCAGGACTTTTTCCCCCTTTGCTAAACCGGGCATGGGCGTGACCAGCACATGACGCATCTGGCCTGTGGGCCAGGAGTCTGACAGTCCTAACCCATAGTAATTACCAATCTATTAATGCACAATGTTACTCTTAGAAAACAAATAGTTGAATAATGTAAACACAAGTGAAGAATATTGATTCCATTTACTACACGATATTCAGCCAGGATTCAGATCCAGTTTATGGGACAGAAACAGATTAGTTGCACTTGATGATCTCTGGCAAGATTGGGATGGGGCCAGTGTATCCATTCTTGAACTCTCAGTGGCCGTCACTACTATTGACCATGGCCTTCTTTTGGGCCAGCTATGGGGTTTGGAACTGAGCAATCTTATCCTGATTTGGCTCCTTTCTCCAAGGCTAATCTCAATTGCTGTTGACAGGGAATGAGAAGTCCAGTCCATGGCTCTTCCTTTGTGTTGTGCCGCAGGGTTCAGTACTCTCACCACTTCTTTTTAATATCTACATGAAGTCACTGAGATCATCCATCCCCATGGAGTACCACTAGTATGCTGATGATATTCAACTTTACCTCTCCATCCCTGGTGGCCTAAGTGTTGCTGCCACTGCTCTCTTGCTGAGGCTGTGAAGCTTGGGTGGAGGACAACAGACTTTGGCTGAACCCTGATAAGATGGAGTCTTTTGAAGTGTGGAATTTCAGGATTGGGATTGTAACAACTTTAATTTGGGATAAAGTGGCACTGGTCCAGACAGATCCAATGTGCAATTTGGGGGTTCTCCTGGAATTGCAACTTCTCAAAGAGCAGGTGGCAGCTGTGGCAAGATAGCTTATTCAACTATGTATGGTGCACCAATTGTGCCCTTTCCTGGATCAGAAATCCCTGCACTCAAGTCACTTAAACTCTGGTCATCTCATGTTTGACTATTTCAACATCCTATACGTGGGTCTACTCTTGAAGAGTATTTGGAAGCTACAGCTAGTGCACAAAGCATGTGAACACTTTTGGGGGGCTCTGGGGCACCCATGTTATACTGATGTTCTGTCATGCTGGCAGAAGAGGCATGCTATGGATCCTGTTGATCAATGAATTCCAGCTGGCAGTTCCAGAAGAGCCTTTTCTGCCATGGTTCTTGTCCTTATGAACATTGTGCCCTACCCCCAAAATGAGATTTGCACCCAACTGAAAGAAACTGAAGATCTGCTCTGTCATCTGGCCTGGGCCTAATGGGGACATGACATTCAGGAGGTGGTTAATGGATAAAATGCCATCTCCTCCTGTGTACATCTTGCTGTCTTCCTTCCCATCTAAATCAATTTAAGTGTTATTACTTATTGTTTTAAGGTTTTATCTTGTTTTTGATTGTAAAATGACATGAGTGACATATGTTTACTAAACAATAGAGGTAAAGGGACTGTCTGTAGTATTTTGTAATTTCCATTAAAATCATCTCATTTTTTTCATCAACTGAGATTAAAGATAACATGCAACTTGTCACAGATTTTGCCAGTATAATTTTATTTATTTGTATCCCACCTTTATTACTTTTATTAAGTAATTAAAGGTGGAAAACATATCCAACACACTTTCCTCCTATTATTCCTACAACCACAATCCTGTGAGGTGGGTTAATCTAAGAGTGACTTTTGGCCTTAACCACCAAACCAAACTGGCTCTATTGTTTGTGGCCAACTGGCCAAAATAATAACATACACTTTTTTAAGACTTAAAGAATCTTTTGCTGTAATTCAAGATTTGGATCTTTGAAAGATTGATTCAGATTATCTTAGTTTGTATCCTTGTACAAATGCTTTGATTCTATATAAAGCAAATTTCTCCAATTAGATAAGTCTACTGGGCTACAAATTCCACCTATAGTAATTTTGAGCAGGAATTAGGAGTGGTGACCCAACTCAACTGGATACAAGATCGGAAAAAAATTAAAATGTTTAGTTACCATATTATTTTACAGATCCTGTACTGAATTACCCACTTTCTATGAATCTGGAATTTACCAAAACTGCACCCAGATCTCATTTGAACCTAAAATTAAGATCTTGATTCCTGTAAAAGGCAGCTTAATATAGTATTTCTAACATTTGGATAATGTGCTCAAAAACTCAACTATCTGCTTTGGAGATTTGAGATTATGGTGAAAATGTTAAACAAGAGCCTGTAACATTAAGAAACGGAACATCTATTCGTTCTTCAATTCATAGTCGCCCCAGTAAATTTGCAAATCAGGAGGCTCTGAACAAAAATATGTCATAGTTAATGAAGGGAACTTATCTCCGCAAAGCAATAGACAGCCAAGTAATAGTCTTTTCAAAAGACATTAATGAAATAAAGGATAATTAGAGAAGGCGTCGCCCTTCAAGAACAGTATCCCTTTAACTTTCAGGGAAGGGGGGCTACCGTCTTGCATGCTTTCATCGGCTTCGACTAACGTCCGTTGAAGGTAAAATCCAGCACATTTTCAAAGGCTTTTTCCTTCCTCTCCCGCAGATTGTCTAATACGCTTCTTGGGCCAAGGAAGCTTCGCCCTCCCGTCGTCCCCCTTTCGGAGCCTCCCTCCCCAAACCATTCCTTCAGGATCCTGTTTCCCTTCCCGCCCGGTTCTCTAACTACGCAGAACAATAGCGGCTTCCAGCTGCTCTTAGGGAGGCCTTCACCTGCGGCTGCACGGTGGTAGAAAAAGAAAGCATCCTTCTCGCCACTCAAGCGGCCTGACACGTCGAGACCGAGGACGCCTCTTCCTCTGCGCTTCCTCCGGCCTCGTTCTTCGCGGGGAAGAGGATTCGGTGGTTTATCAACTCTCCCCGAAAATGGCCGCCTCTCAAAATTGGAACGGGCCGGGCTGAGCCCCTCCCGGCTGCTGACGGTTGTCCCAAGTACTTCCGGGTGACCTCATGACCCCCGTACATCTCCTAGCAACCGAGCGATTCGACTGGGCCTGTGCTCGAATTTGTAAATAGACAGTTTGGGGGGGAGGGGGTATCCTGAATCCTTTTGTAAAATGGTCGAGGCGGAGGGGAAGGTAGCGAGCTAGTTTCCGCGTGATGAGGTGAATTAGAAGGAAACGTTCGTGAAATGGAGGCGGAGGCTCTTTATAGCGGAGGCCAACGAGACTGAAGCGAGCTGTTATTTGGACCAGGTCGAAAAGCGACTAAGCCGCTTTTTCTCTTCCTTTCTGGCTTCCCATATCCTTTCCCTGTGCGCCTGATAGTTCCTCTTCTCGTCGGCATTGTTGAGTGCTGAATAAAAGGGTCTGGCCATTTAGTTTTCTCTTACCCCTGTAATACAGTTTTATTTTCATCGGATTATTTTAATTTGAAGCCCCGTTTAAAATGTGTTTGTGAAGCAGTTTAATGTGCTGTTTTTTCGTCTTCGCTCCAAGCATGGTTGAACAGCATTCTGCGTGGAATTGAGATGATCAAAGCCACCTTCGAGGGGTTGCTAGTACTGGGCTGGCTCTGGTGACTTTCAAATCCATTCTTAAATCTCACTAGCGGACTTTGTAGCGCCGCAATCTGCAACCTTGGCCGGATTCCCTTGGCGTCTATGAAAATTTTAATTCCTGGATTAAATTCTTGCACACTGATAAAGACGAAAGCTGGAAATAAATTTGGACAGCAATACAAGTAACAATACAGCAATCACGAGTAACAATACAGTTTGACAGATCGAGCTTGTTTTTAATATGCTGGTGGTGGGGGTGCAAAGATAAAATGACATCCAAAACAAACAGGCACCAGTTGCGTTAATGTTTTCTGGATCATAGAGACGCATCGCCGAGACCGACGAGCAGGAGCGAGTAAACAGGAAGTGTGGGTGATGAGTCCGACCCCCTTCGTTGCCTTGGTGGCTAATACGTTTTACGTCGTTTCGGTTGACGTGCAAGTGGCGGAAGCAGGGGGGTGGAGCTTAGCTTTGAATTGTCGCGGGGCGAAGCGGCCGTTCGGGCTGGGCGTAGAGAGACCCGGAGAAGAGCAGGACTGTGGCGTTAGCGATCGTGATGGCGGAAACTTTTGCACCCCAAGATGATGTCAAAAGAGAAGAGGAGAAGGGCGCCTCATGCGGGAAGCGCATCACTGTACCGCAGCCGCCCTCCATCGAGGACTTTACCATCGTTAAACCGATCAGCCGAGGCGCTTTCGGGAAAGTTTATCTGGGTCGCAAAGGCGGAAAACTCTACGCCGTTAAGGTGAGGCTCTCGCGGGTAGGGTTGCCTGGAGCTTCCCCTCTTCTCAGCAATTGTCGCGGAATACAGTTAAAAATGGTTAGCCCGAAAAGTTCGCTTTAATTTTGATTGGTCACAGGTTTCAGTGACAAAGTAGGCAAATGGCAATGGAGCTGAATTAAAAGTTACAGAGCATCTGGCGTGAGGGGACGATTTACAGTTAGAAAAATATGCGCCAGGAATATGGATCCTTCGTTTCTGGCATTGCTTCCTCCACCCCCCTCTCCAGCTGCTGCCCACTCTACTTACTTGTGCAGCATTGACAATCTTAAAGAAGTTAGTTGTGGGAGGCAAGTGGCAGTGGATAAAGAGTATTTTCCTTTATGTAACATCTGTTTTGAAAAATTACAATCATCTCATGCCCCTTTATACATACTTTAATCCTTCCAATTTGCTTTCTAAAATATCGAGTCTCTTAAACATTTAGATAGCTTCATTATTAAAAAAGGTAGCCAATGGTATCATGGTAATGAACCATGATATAAATACCTAATCGTTCCATGTAATGGAGTACAATCTATCATTAAGTGTTGTACCTTATGATTCATGACAAATGTATCTTTTCTTTTTATGTACATGGAGAGAGTATGCACCAAGACAAATTACTTTTGTGTCCAATCACACTTGGCCAATAAAGAATTCTATTCTATCTTTATAATTAAGTTTAATTCCTAATTTTTAATGGCCAGAATGAGGATTCACACTTTTTGATTGAAAGATTTAAGATGTCCAGCATAAATGATTTCTGAGGTTGGTAAAATCAGGACCCAGATTGTTGGGGCCAATATGCTGACTCTGTAAACCGCTTAGAGAGTGCTGTAAAGCACTACTAGTGGTATATAAGTCTAAGTGCTATTGCTATAGTATAATTAATAACTAAATCATGTATCATATGAATTTATTTGGCATTAAATGCATGGAGCATTCCGCAAAAATCCTTAATGTGGAGGATTTATGAATTACAGGCATAAGGAAAAGTAACTTTTTAATGCATTTTTCTGCAGTGGAGAAATATGCATATATCACTATAGGCACAATTGTTTTTACAGGTGGTGAAAAAGGCTGATTTGATCAATAAAAATATGGCCCATCAGGTACAGGCAGAAAGAGATGCTTTGGCTCTCAGTAAAAGTCCTTTCATAGTACACTTATTCTATTCACTTCAATCTGCCAACAATGTCTACTTGGTGAGTACTCTACATGTAGTATCGTAGAAAACCCTGTATCTTTTAAGTGTACCTAGTTTCAATCTATTGTTTATTTTTATAGTACTTTCCAGTGTCTTTATTATCTCCTGTTTGAATATCAACTTCAGTTACCAATCTTAAACCATTATTTCTGGAAATAATGGAAATAGCTTCTGGAAGCAAGCAGTTCTACTGATAAATTGTTCTCACTGTCAGAAAATTTCTCCTTAATTCTAATTGGATCTCTCATTTATGGGTTTCCATCCATTACTTCTTGTCCTGTCCTCAGGTGCTTTGGAGAATAACACTCTTCTCCGTGACAGCCCCTAATTATTGAAAGACTGTTATCACCCCTGGTCCTTTTCTTCGTTAGGCAAGAGATACTTAGTTCCTGCAACAGTTCAGTGTATATTTTAGCATCCAGTTCCCTAATCATCTTAGTTGCTCTTCTCTGCACTCTTTCTGGATGCAGTATTCCAGATGTGGTCTTACCAAAGCAGTACTAATACTTCACTGACCTTGATTCTATCCCTCTTGATGCAACCTAGGACTGCATTGACTTTCTTTCTTTTCTTTTCTTTTTGGCTGCTATAGCACACTGCTGGCTCATATTTAAGTGATGGTCCACTAAGACTCCTAGATTCCTCTCTATTGTGGCCATGTGCCACTTATTCCATACCTATGCATTTTATTTTTCTTGCTCATGTGTAAAACCTTACTTTTTTGCCACTGAATTGCATTTTGTTGGACAGGGCCATTGTTCAAGTCTGTCAAGATCTTTCTGTATCTTGAGTCTATCTATGAAAGGGTTGGCTATTTTCTCCAGATTGGAGTCATCTGCAAATTTGATGAGTTTCCCTTCTATTTCCTCAAATAATTTATGAAGATGTTGACGAATATTGGTTCTAAGAGAGAATTCTTAGAATTCTAAGAGAGATATAGTTCCATTGAGGACTACACATTCGGTCTGGTTATTAATCAATTAGGAATCCATCTGGTGGTGATGCTGTCTAACCCACATTTTTCTATCTTATTAATAAGTAGATTGTGGTCTACTCTATCAAATGCCTTACTGTAGTCCAAGTATACTATGTCCACAGCATTTCACTGGTCCACTAATTTAGTCACTTTGTCAAAGAATGCAGTAAGGTTTGTCTGACATGATCTGTTTTTGACAAACCCATATTGACTTCCAGTAATATCTTTGCTTGTTGTAGAATATAAATCACCAGAACCCGATGGATTACATCCCAGAGTTCTGAAGGAGCTGGCAAAAGTTATCTCAGGAACAGCTTGCTTTCAGAAGTTGTAGGGGCTTCATCACTGGAGGTTTTTAAGAAGAGACTGGGCAGTCACTTGTCTGAAATGGTATAGGAACTCCTGCTTAAGCAGGGGCTGGACTAGAAGACCTCCAAGGTCCCTTCTAGCTCTATTCTGATTCTGATCTGTTTAATTTTTTCAGGTATGGATATCAGGCTAGTCTGTAGTTTTTTGAATCTATTTTTTTCCTTTTTAAAAAAATGGGAAGCTCTTTTCCAGGGTTAGGGTTTCCAGTCCTATAATAATAACCCTATGCTCTAGGCTCTTTGAAATCTGTGGTTCTAAGATCACATCTGCTAGCACGATTATTATTAGTATTGCCTCTGGAATTTAGCATAACAATTGGAATGGTCTCTAGAGCTATAAAAAAAATGGGAGGACTCACATCAGCCATATATTGCCTACCTTTGCTCTTAACAAATTGGTTCCCAAGTTTTACAAAGGTATTTTTTTCTGGCAGGTAATGGAATATCTTATTGGTGGAGATGTTAAATCTCTTCTTCATATATGTGGTTACTTTGATGAAGAAATGGCAATAAAGTATATTTCTGAAGTAGCACTGGCTCTTGATTACCTTCACAGGCATGGAATAATTCATAGGTAAAAATCACGCTATGTTGGATTTCCTTACAATTTAAACATTTTCAAATAAGCCATAGAGTTTACACATATTTCAAAAAGCTGAAACTTAATTCATCATCTATAATAACTTTTGTGGTAGATCTGCTGCTTTAAGATTCAAGTTTAATGGATTTAGATCAATTTCAAAAGAAAAAGTTTGATGCATTTTTTATTTTAAATAATTAGAAATATAATTTCAGAAGAAAATTGAAATTAGTGTCCTCTGAAATGCAGAATTATATACACTACATAAGAAGTAAACAATTCTAAGAAGTTTTATTCTGATTGCTTTGATAATAATAAACTATAGGAATATTGTTGGCACAGAAAACCTGTTTTCTACTGAAGCAAGGGTATCTGTGTCCTCTGCATGTATACTTAATAAACAAGGTCACTTTTTGTTTATAATAACTATTTGATATATGTTATTACTCTGAGCCAGCATAAATATCTAGGAACAATAATTACGTTGTATAAAATTTATCTGAGAGCAGAGCATTGATTGATGGCTTTAAATCATTATCTCATTCTACAATCTAGCCTCTCCTCAATATGCTAGAATGGATAGTGGGTGATCATCAATTTGGGAAGGTGCATTACCCTTAACTATACATAAATATTTCATTTATTAAAGCCAGTTTGGACTCGCGGTGAAGGCCAAAGCTAGAAAGTGGGAAACCACGAGATCTAGTCCTGCCTTAGCCATGAAAACCAGCTAGATGCCCTTGGGCAGTGATTCTTTCTCAATCCAGTTCACCTCAGAGAGTTATTGTAGGGAATTTAAGAGGAAGAAAGTGTGTTGGATATATTCGCTGGCTTGAGTTATTTGTAAAAATAATAAAGGCAGGTTATAAATCATTTTTTTTTATTATTAGAGATTTAAAACCAGACAACATGCTGATATCTAATGAGGGTCACATTAAATTGACAGACTTTGGACTGTCCAGAGTTACTTTGAACAGAGGTAAGCCCTACACTTCTTGATGTATTTATGTATCTGTATATGTGTCAAGAGTTGTTGCCACATACTTTTTTAATGTGTAGTGTAAGTTTACATGCCCAATTACAGTATTATTATTTATTTGATTGCATCTTTATAAATATCAAATAGAACTTAATGATCATACTTTTTTTCAGAAATAAATGTGATAGATATTCTCACTACACCATCAATGTCCAAACCTATGCAAGACTATTCTCGTACTCCTGGACAAGTATTATCTCTTATCAGCTCTTTTGGTTTTGTAAGTGTTGAAAATAATGTATTTATACAGTATTGTATTAAAATTTATAAATGAAAAACTGTCAGCTAACACACCTATCTTCTTACAACAATTAAGATCACACTGCTGATATAGTTGAAGATTACATAATGAAATACTTATGTCTAAAGAAATCTGACTAGGGCCCCATGTAATAGCAATGAGGATACTAAGTGGGAGAATAAAAAGAAATTCTACTAAATTACATGAGGTGGGTTTTAGCCACTTGAATAACTAATAAATCCTGGCATTTTTGCTGGCTTAGTCTCTGTGTATTGAAAGAAACTTCTTTAAGCTAACACATCTAACATTCAGCAGTATGTCAGTGGAACTCTGTTATAGTGTTAACTAATCCGTAGGGCCTTATTTTGGAGGAAAGCTTGAGATTATGTACAGTATGTATGCTTGCCTGCCTGCCTGCCTCTTTATTTATCTACTGTGTTTCCCTGAAAATAAGATCCTGTCTTATATTTGTTTGAACCCAGAAATAAGTGCTTGGCCTTATTTTTGGGGATTTCTTATTATTTTGGGGTGCGTGGAGCAAGACGGCTCCTCTTGCCATCTTACCTGATTTCCAGCTCTGTCTCCCTAAATCTAACCAGAGTAAATGGCGGGGACCAGCTTTGCATGTGTTTAAATATTTTCAGGGAGGGCTTTTCTTTGGGAAGGACTTATTTGGGGGGGGGGGGGGCTTATTTTAGCGCATACGCTCAAAAGCTCAATAAGTCTTATCAGGAGATGTCTTATTTTAGAGGAAAAAGGGTATCTATCTGTCTCACAAAAATTTAGATACCAAAGCATATATTTGGGTTTAGTAACACCTGGGATTAATTTTGATTTGTCTATCTACTGAAAAATATATCTTTATTTTGATAGTATACTCCAGTTGGAGGGAAAGGGCCTGTGCAGAGTCCAAGCCCTGTTTCTGCAGATATGCCTCAGCTGTCTCAAGAATTTGTTTCTCCTCTATCTATAAGTTGCAAAGATTATTCTATGGCATCAAGTAAGCTCCTGAGAGCATGTAAGTATCTAATTGAAAGGATTTGATCTTTCATCCTATCCTATCATCTATGGATATTCTCAGTGATCCAGGTCATGGTTGTCCCAAAGGTGCTTTTTCAAAAAGCAACTGAGCTGTTTTTCCTTGAAGATGTTTTGCTTCTCATCCGAAAAGCTTTTTCAGTTCTGACTGAATGGTGGAAGATGGAAGGAGTTATAACCTTGCAGTCATATGGTCATTACCACTGATTCTGATTTTGAGAGTCATTGAGGTCACTTGGAAGTTTATCTGTGCCCTCAATAGTGCAAGTGGGTGTGGATTCTTCTTGGAACTGCTGAAAGGACCATACTGTAAATAGGAGTTAGGTGTTGGTGTCTTATCCCTCCCCCCTCTGTTGATGCTGTTCAATCTTAATGTAGATGGCTACTCTTTCAAACCAATGGTGATCCTATCCTTTTAAAGAGATCAATTTGTGTGGAAAGGGCCATTGAAGTGGTGCCCTGCCCGCTTTTGGAAATAGAATAGAATAGAATAGAATAGAATAGAATAGAATAGAATAGAATAGAATAGAATAGAATAATGGAATTCTTTATTGGTCAAGTGTGATTGGACACACAAGGAATTTGTCTTTCTGATTTGAATTCTATCCATTGTTCATCTTGATTACATTTCACTTCTGAGTGCTTTAAATTCTGAGCAATTAGTTCCTGAATGACTCTATCCTACTTTATGGCTATTGCAGGGGAGAAAATAAATCGTAACAAAGAAAATGGAGACTGCACCCTTCCCCTTCCCCCAAACTGCCTTTTACATATGACAAGGATCAATAGCCTACTCATAGCTTTGCCTAATCCCATCAGTCCCAAATTGGTCTCTCCCTCCTCCAAACAAAGCCTCCTGCAATCCTATCTAAGGCAAAGAAAAGAATGGAATGAAGAATGAATGGCTCACAATGGAGCCCTATGGCAACCTTTAGTATAAAATTACAACATAAAGAAACTCCAGCCTTCCATCCTCTGTCACCTGATGAGCTTAACATTCTACCACCTTTTAACAATAAACTTTTTCAGCTCTGCTGCCCTTTTTTTAATTAGAAAGTTTTACAAATTTTTTTTTAAAACAAACCCCTTCTCTCCCCACCGCTCCCTATCCCTCCCCTCCCTAACCCTCCCCCCTTCATCCCTATCC
>JANHFM010005477.1:175901-195094 GCA_032468115.1 Grayia smithii | reverse complement strand
TAAAGAATTCTATTCTATTCTATTCTATTCTATTCTATTCTATTCTATTCTATTCTATTCTATTCTATTCTATAATACTGAGTATTTTGGAATTGAATAAGATGCTTCATTGCAGGTAAAGTAACTAGTTTTTTTTCAGCCACTAATCATTTAAATCAAGGCATAAAATGAATATATTACTTTATAGCTGATGTAATATTTATTTTTTGCATCAGACTCCTCAGGGAAATGTTGGTACACCCTATAGGACCCCAAAAAGTGTGCGAAGGGGGGCTGCTCCAGTAGACGGAGAACGCATTTTAGGAACCCCAGACTATTTAGCACCTGAGCTTCTCATTGCAAAGACTCATGGTAAGCAAACTAATCTTCACTGATTATAGATAATTACGTTTTCATCACCTACATTTTTCAGTCTTGTGGTAAGATTGAGTTTTTAAAATCCTTAATTACCAACTTAATGAAATCCAATATTTAATCTTAAAAATCTTTCCTTTCCAGAATATCATTTGAATTCACTTCAATTTAGTATATAGGTAAAGGGAAATGATTCCTCTGTCCAGTCGTGTCTGACTCTAGGGGTGGTGCTCATTTGCATTTCTTATCCGAGGGAGTCAGCATTGTCCAAAGACACTTCTGTCTTTGTCATGTGACTAGCATGACCATACACCGAGGCATATGGAACACTGTTATCTTCCCACTGAACTATTTATTTATCTACTTGTATTTGCATGCTTTCAAACTGCTAGGTAGGCAGGAGCTGCAGCAAGGAAGCATAGCACTTACTGTATTTTTCAGAGTAAAAGATGCAGTTTTTTCCATCCTAAAAGAGGCTGAAAATTTGGGTGCGTCTTATACTTTGAATGTAGCTTTTTCAAAGCTTTTTTTTCAGCCCTATGAGTAAAGCAATCTCTGTACTTTGCCTGCTTCCTCTGACTTTCAGCTGTGATGCTTTTTTTCAGCCCTAACGAGGCACTAGCAAGTGAAGATCTCTGTGATTTGCCTGCTTTTCTCATTGCTTCTCTCTCCAAATATCAGTTGTGCTTTAGAAGCTGTTTTTTATCCCCAAGCAGGGTATAAAAACCAGCAAACTAATGTGCTGAAGCTGACCAGACTAAGGATGCTAACCAGATGAATACCTGGTAGGCAGATTTTTTTTCCTATTTTCCTCCCCAAAAACTAAGCTGCATCTTATACTCCAGTGTGTTTTATACTCCGAAAAATACAGTAGGTGTCAAACATAGACTGTCAGCTTTCCAACTGACAATCTCAATGTCTTTAACCACTGAACCATCATGACCCATAAAAAATTAGTATATAGTCTGATTCAATCTTACAAGCAAACAAAAAAGGAAGGACTGGATGAGGACGGTAGGATGATTGTAGTTCTATATAATTTAATTTATGTTGCATGAACTACAGTATGCGTTAATAGAAATAACAAAAATATTACTTGAGTTCTGTTTCCGACGTTACATGGCTGCTAAATACCATAGTTGCTAAATGAATGGTTGTAAATTGTGGACTATTTGTATAGGTAGTCTTCGACTTAGGACCACTCACAATTATGATGGCAGTGAAAAAAGTGACTTATGCCTCGCACGTACAACCATCATTGCATCTCTGGTCATATGAAAATTTGAACATTTAGCAATTGGTGTATATTTACAACTTAGAGCATCCAGGGTCACATGATTGCCATTTGTGACCTTCCCGGGGGTCTTCTGCCAAGCAAAGTCAATGAGAGAAGCTGGTTTCACTTAATGACTGCAGTTAATTGGTTAACAACTACACAAAAAAGTTGTAAAACCACACGACTCACTTAAGACCATATCACTGAGTTTCAGATGTTTCCATCCAATTGTAGTTGTAAATCAAGGACTACCTATATTTGCTCATTATACTGCAGAAATAGCTTAATCCTTCTTGTGAATCAGGTTCATAGAGTACACCTAGCAATGATTATCATTTATTATGATTAATAAACTATTATGATTTATTAATCATTCTCCATGGTGATATATACAGAGTTATGGTTCATTCCATAAACAATGGTTAAAAAATTATGAACCATTTATATTGTATTTTGAACAACGATCTAATTTATTGGGAAAGGTGTTTTTTTTAAATACTTAACAGTTTCATTATAGAAGTATTTGAAATTAATGTGTTTCTACCTTAAGATGGTTCAAATAAGAATCAAATCATGGTTTCAAATTTTGATATGTTGCCTAGATGTTACTAAATTGGCAACACTTCATAATTCATGATAAACATAGGATTGACATTTCCTTGTGTAAAAATACGTTTTATACATGTAAAAAAAGTCAGAGAAATTGATGTAGTCTTATTCATCTCATTGATATGTATATTGGGGGGAGGGGTGTTACATTCAAGCATACAGTACAATCCAGCAGTTGTAGCTTGAAGTGATCCAAAATTATTTTCATTTGATTCTCAGACATTTAATATTCTCCCTTATGTGTAAATGAATAGACTAGGTATTCCTCTGGCTTATATAAAAAGCCAAAAACTATCTTAAGGAGAACATTTTTATTTGGAAACTGCTAATTGGTGGTAAATTTGGTGTGTTAAGCATTATCAGCATTTAATAAGTGAATAATAATAACTGTATTGTCATTGTATGTGTATACACAGTATACACATAGAACGAGTGCAATGTAATAATTATAGCAACTGTGGTAAGTATACCAAAACATTTACTTAATTTTTTTTATATACAGGAATTCATACCACTGGTAAGTTTTTTATAGCACTTTGCAAAACAAAGTTCATATTGTTCAAAACAAGTATTGAAAGACCTATACAATGAGTTAACACAGTTTATATTTCCAAAATGATCGTTTTGTTAGTCTAGTTCAACAAAAAATATGGTTTACAGAGGCTAACATGTCTAACGGAAATATTCACATTCCTTCATTTCAGAGTGGTTTTTTTTTACAAATGCAATGTTGACTTTCCTTCTTTAAAATATGCAGTGTTACAACATAAAAAAACTGCTTTCACTTGTATTCCAAAGGTTACTTTATTCAATGATTTATGAAGGAGGAGGACAACCTTGGAAATTTATTTTATTAGTTTCTTTTTGCAGTGTATAGTTTTATCACACATAGATTAAAATGCAGTAGAAATTTTGAATTTTGTGGATTTTTGACTACATCTTTTAGGAAAATCTGTATGTTTGCCTAGGAAAATTGATTACTTCTGCAGTACTGCAGACATAAACTATAGGGTTTTTGTATAGAATGTCTGCATGAGAACAATTACGCATTGACATTTTAATGCAGGGGAATATTAAGTTCTTAAACATGCCTCAGTGATTACTGACTACAGTTTCATTAAAAATTAAACACTAAATTGAACTATAAGGCTAGGCTTTCAATATTTAGGTAGCTTTTTGCTCTTGGGGGCAGATTTCTAACTAAATATGGTTGAGATGGTTCAGACATATTTTTTGGTCATGTGACTGCTTTAAATTATCCTCACAATGAGTGAATAAAATGATTTAGTATTTATTAATTTGATTTGATTGCTGCCGATCCTTGAGGTAACTATAGAACTTACAGAAGGTTTTTAGCTATGATTGGCCAGTGCATCCAATTTATCTGAACTATTATCTCTGAAACATCAAGGGGATATTTCTGTATGTGGACTGCATATAATTTGGCATAGCAAATGCATGTTTCTGTCTGCGGCTTTGGTAACATAGCAGCTGGAAGATGCATGTTGCTTAATCTTGGCTTTGGTGCCTCAGCAGCTTTGCTTGCTTTTACTTCTGATTGCAAGACTGAATTTCATGACCTGAAAGACATTAACTG
This sequence comes from Grayia smithii, assembly GCA_032468115.1. Lineage (NCBI taxonomy): Eukaryota > Metazoa > Chordata > Lepidosauria > Squamata > Grayiidae > Grayia > Grayia smithii. The sequence goes on along the minus strand of JANHFM010005477.1, from coordinate 191,258 downwards.
GATATAGTCCTAAACACAAGATAACTTGTTACTGAATCCAAGCTTCTCACTGGAGACTATTTTATGTACGCAGTTTTTAAAGAATTCATCGCTCTCCAAAACAATGAGATGATTTCAAAAAAACCAAAATGAAATCTTTCTTACACAGTTCTGTATTTAATCTTTGACTATGTGAAATCTAATTGTAGTAATTAGTTTTCCTTCAAAGCCTGAGAAATTCAGCATGCTTGGTTTAGTTTTCTGTTCTGCAATTGGCCTATGGAAGTCACATGGCTTGCATCAATATGCCTTTATCATGAAGCATTTAGACAAATATTAACTATAATAATGACAATGAGGGGAGAAGTGCATAAAAGAAAATTGCTCTTTTCTCTTGGACAGTGAGGGCTAACCTTTTTGCCATCGCGTGCCAGAAGTAGGGGGTGAGGTCATGTATGTGCCCTGTGCATGCAAGTACAACCCCCGCTCCCTCACCGCTCCTGGCACGTGATGGCCCATTTTTCTCTCTTCCCAAGCTCCAGAACCTTTCTAGGAGCTTGGGGAGGGTAAAAACGGCCTTCCCTTCCCCCCCCCTCTTCCAGAGGCCCTACAGAGGCTGGAAATGACCCATTTGACAACTTCAGGTGGGACTGGAAGTTGGTAAATGGGCCATTTCCTGCCTCCGTGGGTGGTGTGTGGAGAAGACTGTTTTTGTCCTCCCCAAGCTCCTAGAAAGGCTCTAGAGCTCGGGGAGAGAGAAAAATGGGCCTTCCCCACCACCCCAGAGGCCCTCTGGAGGCAGAAAATAGCCTGTTTCCCTACTTCCAGTGGGCCTGAAAATCAGCTGGTGTGCACCAGAACTGAGCTCTCGTGCCCTCCAATATGGCTACGCGTGCCATAGGTTCGCCATCATGGCTCTAGGATGTTTAACTGTTACACATTATCTTCCCAGAATTCTCCCTGAAAGTACAACGTGATTTAATGCAACTCCTGTAATCTGTGTTAATTTCTTTGAATTGCTTCTATCTCAGATGCTGCTGTAGACTGGTGGGCCCTTGGGGTTTGCTTGTTTGAGTTTTTAACTGGAATTCCACCATTCAATGATGAAACACCACAGCAAGTATTCCAGAATATTCTTAAAAGGGGTAATTATCACTTCCATCGAAATCAAATCCAAAGAATCCTTATTTAGTTTAAATATTGTGATACTGATTTGTGCGGGTATGTCTTTCCAGATATCCCATGGCCTGAAGGGGAAGAAAAGTTGTCAGATAATTCTCAGAATGCGATTGATATTCTTTTAACTGTTGACAGTGCTAAGCGAGCTGGACTCAAGGGTTAGTTATCTCTTCTTAATCTAGTAATTTAGGGGATTATAATTTAATACTCATAGTTTCAAGCTACATAAGGAAGGGTGGGCATCGAACTCTTTATAAGCCATTGAACGTTTGGAGGGAAAAACTGACTGAGGAAAAAGCCAAACCACCTGTCCTTAAAACCTAGTGATACAATTGGTCACAAACCTGTTCAGTGTCATACTTTACAACTAACAAAACAAAATCTGTTCAAAGACAACAGTCTTATTCCTTGAGTTCAGAATAAGAGAATTTATTCACATGAGATTCTTCTCTTCCTATTGTAAATGTAAATACATTTTGCTTCATTTACCTATAGAATTCAGAAATTACAGGATTGTTTCCTGGACTTTCCAAGGTGATAAAAGGACTGAGCATTTGACAAGAGATTATGTTGGTTAAGGCATCATTTCAAAACTAAATATAGGACAAAATTGGCAAACATTCTTATTGGTTATGTTTAATTTAAACTTTACCCAGGGGACTGTTGCGAGACTAAGTCCAGGTAGTTAATCCAGACTGAATTCTGAAAACATCCAGAATCATAAAAATAATTAGAACAGTGTTTATCAACATTGGCAATTTAAAGATGTCTAGACCTCAGTTTTCAGTATTCTCCAGCCAGCATGCATTAGAATGAGAAAGACACAGAATTAAATCTAACACATTCTTTATTTATTCCAGAGCTGAAGCTTCATCCCCTCTTTCATGGTATGGATTGGGATAATCTTCATAATCAGACTATGACCTTTATACCTCAACCAAATGATGAAACAGATACATCCTATTTTGAAGCCAGGAATAATGCTCAGCAACTAACAGTGTCTGGATTTAGTCTGTAGGGTCAAAGAAAAAGAGTTGTGAAGAGGATTTCATATTTATGAAATTTATGACAAAACTTCCTAATTTTGTAACAATTTTTTTTTAAAAAAGGATCTGCTTTTAACTCAATATTTTTCTGTAAAAGTAATATTGAATTAGTTTATACAAAAAATAGCTTCTGACCTAATTTTTTATTTTGAATACTGCACTTTATGTTAATTGTATTACGTAACTATTGTTCTATGACACTTTCCTACTCAACAAAAATTACTTTTCTGCTGCTATGGGTATTTCCAAATATGGGGGAAATGACTGTCTTTGCTATCAGCTGTAACAGGGAAAGTTAAATAAATGCAATTTAATTACTATTGTGCTTGTAATTATAACACAATGCCTCAATATTAGAATCTATTTAAAACTGATTTCAGGTCAATTTGGAGCTGTACTTCTGTATTTTCAGTGCAGTCCAAATAGAAATTAGCCTGTTTTCAGGCATTTGGTATAATTTATGTGTTAGTTATCCTGCTATTTAAACTATAAGTATTCCCAGTGGTTTTTAATTCTATTATCAATGTTTTCATTCTTAGTTTACCTATGAAAACTGGCAAGAACAAAGCAAGAAAAGGTTTAATTATTATGTTTTTGGATAAATATTGCCATTTTAAATATTGAAAATGAGAATGTTTTGCATTTCAATCTGGAGAAAAAAGAATCATGCATGCTTATTCAATGTAGTGTAACTGCAGTTCAGTGAAAGGGAAAAAAAGTGAGTGGGTTAATTCAGTTACTATGTATTTAAAACTTTGAAAATAAAAAACATGTATATATTTTGTAGTGCATAGTTTCTAATTCTCTTTTGAATTAAGCACTGAAGATTATTTGTTTCAGATTGTATTACTGTTAAGAATTTATTTAAATAACCTCCACATTGAAATATTTTTCTATTTTCTTCCATGTCTCCAATAGGGTTGCCCAAAATAGTTTAGTAACACAGAGTTGTCTATTAGGAAGACTTTAGGAATGGCTGCTGGACTATTTGGTAACAATATTCTTTTAGTGCTACAGGATCAACTTGGAACAGAGCTTCAGTCTCTATTTTTAGTTGGTCTGCTTGCATATCTGAAATTTAATGGATAACTCTTCAATATTTTCAAGTAACTAAAAGCATATTTACCCTTTTTCTCTACCTATTGTATCAAGATAGATTTCTGGCAAGAAATATAATTGTATCTAATTCTTCATCCTATAAGCAGAACAATTATATTATGGACAGCTAGAAAATATTCGCATTGTTATCTTTCACTGTCAAAAAAGATCAGAGCAAATGTTAATAAAAGAAGTATTATATAATACAATTTAAGTCTATTTATATTACGAAACCAGTATCCTATCCATGATATTTCCTAATCACTTTTCACTTCTAATATTAACTAACGGACACGTGAAATCTGATGAATGTTTCCCTTAAGGCACATGTCCATTAATTTGACTATCTTAGAATGTATCAACTTTGCCAGTTGTTACTGTATATTAATTAAAAATGGGAATCCAGGTCATTTGTTGAAATATTTACTGATTTTTCCAAACCTAAATGCTTCTGTTAATTTTTGGTAGAGACAGAACTTTGTTTCTACCATTTGCAAATACTCCCTCCCCTCTTCTTTCTTGGTTCACACTGGAATTCTACAATGCTTTTTTATTTTCAGTAGGTTGATGGTTGAAATTTAATTTGATTTGGTCTCCATTTAAACTCTTAATGTATGCATTTATGTAAAGACTGATAACACAGTTCACCATTATTCTGGGAGTCCTGACATTTCCCAGGTGGCCTATGATACAAACTAGTATACAATTATTATTTTATGGGTTAGTGTGTTCAATATTTTACTCCAGCAATTGACTGGACAAGCTAGTACATTTTTCTTGGCAAAATGTTTTGGAAGTAGTTTGCCATTGCTTAAGGCTGAGAGAGACTTGCTCAATGTCACCCAGCTTCCTTCATGCCTAAGGTATTAGAACTCAGTCCGCAAATGTATAATTTGTGCTTTAATCATACACCAAAACTGACTCTTAAAATTATACAAGACCATTAACAAATATTAGGGTAATACACTCCTATCATTCCTTTATTTGAAATGTTATTTTACAATAAATTGATTTATCTTAAAATTTAACTGTAAAAACATGTTCTATATAATACAGAAGTGTTTGACTTCTGCAGTTACAGTATTTGTACATAATAGATATAAAGTTGATTTTCAAAGTTTGAGACCTTAAAAGAGCAAAATTTTTCCCCATTAGTCTGATCAATTACAGTGTAGAACATCATTATCTAGAAATATGTCAGTTTTAATTCATTTTCTTTTTCACTATAACCAGGAGGCAATCACTTTAAGCTGCATTGTAAAACAGCTGAAGATCATATCAACCCCAAAAAATTAACTTTCATTGTTTTCTGTCTTCTATCTTTCTAATTGTATTTAGCAAACTACTTGCGGTAGTTATATACCGTTATATCCTAATATAGATAGGATAGGCAGAAATGCAAAATGAGAATGCAAAAATGATCTCAAAGCAATTTGGGGGGGGGGATGGACTATAAAAGCAAAGCTTAAAACAAAGGAAAAGTTAAAAGTTTACTGAAACAGTTAAACATTTTGCTTATCAGTTACAGTAAAAGGATGGTCTGGATTCAGCAAGATGCAAACATAGAAACAGCCATCTGTGGCTTCATACAATATTCATATCTATACAGACTGATAGAATTTATAAACTGTTGCAGGAAGGCAGGAGTATGTGGTCAAAAGAATGGGCAACTACGTGACCTAAATTCTGCCTAATTTTATACAAAACGTGAGCAGAACTTCAATCACACTTGCATTATTGCCATCTTGAGTTTTCTGACCATATCCTAAAGATGCACCTGCATGAAGAGCTATCTGACTTGAAGCATTTACCTTTCCTCAAGATGACACTGAGACATGCTAAATCTGCAATATTGGATTTTGAGAGAAATATCTGGACAAAATGCAAACTATAGGGGATGTTTTAACCCAGATGAACATTCAGTCAAAAGAACAAAGCACCTAGCTTTTGAATAATATAATGGCACCAATTTTAGGGTTCCCAGAGTAAAGATTTGCTTGCATCCCCCTTGTAGGCATCGTACATGGCAGGGGTGGAAAGTGCCCCTGTGGCCATGAAAGCTGAAAGCTTCCTTCCATTCTGATGTTGAAGAGCTGAAAGCAGTCATATAAGCTCTTAAGACAGTGGTTCTCAACCTATGGATCAGGACCCCTTTGGGGGGTCGAATGACCCTTTCACAGGGGTTGCCTAGGACAATTCATAATCGTAGCAAAATTACAGTTATGAAGTAATAACAAAAATAATTTTATGGTTGGGGGTCACCACAACATGAACTGTATTAAAGGATCGCGGCATTAGGAAGGTTGAGAACCACTGTCTTAAGACATATTACATTTTTTTTGTTAAAAAGTGAGCTTGCCTGCAAGTATTCATTTGATACATTTCTTTCAGTGTTAAATACAGTACAAGGAATTGCCTAGTTCTAATTAATCGATGGAGTAACTTAACAGCAGAGTTGGTTGCATAGCTTTAGAAAAGATATAGCTGTTAACACCGTTTTTCCATTGGCATCCATTTACGAAGTATTTCTTTACAAATGCAGAACAGCATCATAGAGCAAGTTTTTAATATGCAAAACCTATGACTAAGTGTTAATTAAATTGGATTTTTTAAATAAAGACAGTAATTGTCTCTTTATTCAATAGACTTGTTCATAACTGCCCTGAAGTTGCACTGAATTTAGTATCTTCAGAACTGTTTTCCTTCTTAAGCACCCTCTCCAATTAACTACTTTGAATCGATAATGCTATTTGAGACTCAGTTGAGTTATTACTACACTGAGATGTATGGCTATGCATAGTAGCATTGTGGCTTTTAAAAATATATAATTTTGCTGGAATCTGTGGAAGCAAAATGAACAGCCTCAAACACTTTATTAAAAAGTTATCATATAGTAGCAGTTAGAAATTAGACTCCTCATCACTCTTAAATGCAATCATAATAATCTTGTTTATTTTGGCCTTTGGGGGTGAACCGTTTACTCAGTATATTGCATGTCTAATCAAAAAGCTGGCATTATAAAACAAATCATACAGTTATAGTACCATGGAATTTGGGGAATGGGGATACATGCTTTCAAGGATTTTTCCTCTCTTTTCTAAAGACTTTTTTTCCCCCAGTAGTAACTGAAAACTGAGACATTATACAAACTGTTCATTAGGAAGGTGTTGTCATAATAATTGTAGTTTATATAATTGCTTAGTAAGACAGTTGTATTTATTCTATTAGAAATATAGGAAAATGTCTCATTCAAGTATAGAATCTTCAGTAGTGCAAAAAGAAAAAGAAAAATGTTAAGGAAAAAGACAGGATGTTTTAATCATTCCAGAGCTTATAGTTCCTGGGTTAACTACAGTATTTTTCAAAATCTTCCCATACTAGTAGTTCTTAAGCAAAATCAGGAATGGAAGGCTCAGTTCTGTTTTCTGAAAGAGAGAGAAGAGACAGAGATTACCAACTTCTGTGCAAACCCAAGCATTTCTATTGAAAATACAGGCATATATATTTCTTCTAGTGAGATTATTCCTCAAAATTTATGCAAAATGCCCCCTTAATTTTTCTTTTATTTGTAAATAACAGAGCTAGACATTTGGTATTATTCCTAGTCTGCACTTTAACAGGTAAGCACAGAATTAATAATTTAAAGTTAAATGTTATATATAAAGTTCAATTTATGCATGTTAATCTTAAAACAGAAAAGGTTTCTTTGCAACAATTTCTGTTACTGAAGCCCTTAAATATTTAACAAAACTCTCATGTATATTCTTCCTTCTATACCTTCAGGTAGTCCTTGATTTACAACCATAGTAGACCCTGCCCATTAGTTATAATTCATGATAGTTGTAAAAGGGTCGCCTAGATGACCAATCTAATTGTATGACATTTTTTGTAGTGGTGAAGTGATTATATAGCAATTATAAAGTGACTGCGGCAATCCTTAAGTGAATCAATTGATTGCTATGGGACATTTTTGCTGAAACCTAGAATACCAGGTTTGAGCAAAAATTTTGTAAAGTGCAGACATGTGGCTACAAGACATTGCAAATACCTATAAAGGTGGAGCAGCTGCCAAGGCCTAATGTGGTCACATGACAGTCAGAAGGGGGGGGTGGGCAGCCATTGGAATTCAAAACCAGGTTTAAGTACGGAAGTCTATCATAACTTCAGTTATTAAGCGAACAGTCATAAGTCTAGGACTACCTGTATGTTGACTTGGAAAGTTTCCATTATTATTTTTAATTGTATAAATATATGAATAGGGGAAAGAAGATACTATGTTAAAGAGATCAACTTGCTTATTATAATATATATTATTATATTATAATAGCTTATTAGTAATCTTGACTATCATTAAGTTTGGTATCTTTTTATTCTTGATGAATGTATTTTATTCTCCTTATGTACACTGAGAGCATATACACCAAAGACAAATTCCTTGTGTGTCCAATCACACTTGGTCAATAAAGAATTATTCTACTCTACTCTACTCTACTCTACTCTACTCTACTCTACTCTACTCTACTCTACTCTACTCTTAAATTCACAATCAACCTTACAAATGTTCTTTTGAGTATTATAAAATAGTAGTTTTTGCTTTGCTTCAACCACAGGATAAATTTTATAGTCACAAACAAAAACTGCATTCAGATTAATATAGTTTGAATTCAGCCAATATATCTAAATTTTTCTCCCCCTGCAAGACTGATGGGATACTGGATAATTCTGCATTGTACAGAATACCCTGGCAGGTATCTATCTGTCTTTGATTATGAAATAATTTCAAATATGCATCTGTAAGAAGACCCTTTTCTTATACAGCAAACAAGAATTTTGCGCTCTTGTGAAAAATCCTTCTGCATTGTTAGTGATTATAATCTGCCAGAATCAAAAACAGAAAACCAGACAACACCCAGAGATCTGATAAGGATTTGTTATTTTCCACTTCTAAGTAACTGATCCAATAACACACAGCAAAAATCTTTTTGAACCTTTAGTCTTATTTTAGACATCCTTATTATGGACTGCTACTGGAGGCCCTGAATGGGTGGAAGGGTAGTAACAGAGAAAAAGAATTCAGAAACTGGGGAAAAAAGCATGTTGCTCCATTGCTCAATAACAATCATGTTCACAGCTGAAATAAAGTTGCGTATCAGGTTTGGCAAGTAGAGCAAAATCTCCTAACTCCTGTCCTAGTTACATTGGAAACCACCTGCAAATTCTGCGCTATTCCATTATACAGAATAACAGAATTGAACAGGAGTTTGCTAGTGCTATGGAGAATAGATAGACTCCCTCTTCACTCTTGACAGCTCTTCAAATATTGGAAGCCTGTTATCATATCATCCCTAGTCCTTGTCAGACTCGTCAGTGATATTAACATGTCCTGTGATCTCAGTACTATTCCTCTGTTGACGTAGCCTGCATTGGCTGTTTTGGCTGCTGCAGCATGCTACTAACTTATATTTAACCAGTTATCCACTAGACTCCTAGGTTCTTCCAAGAGTAACTGATGTTGAGCCATGTGTCATCTATTCTATACCTGTGCATTTGTTTTTTCTTGCCCAAGTTTAAAATCTTATTTTACTTATTTCCAAATTCAATTTAGTTGGACAGGCCTGGTGTTCTAGTCTGTCAAGATCTTTTTGGATTTTTGAGCCTATCTTCTAAAGTCTTGTTTATCCCTTCAGCTTGATGTCGTCTGCAAATCTAATGCAAATCTATCCCCTTATTTAAATAATTTATGAAGATGCTAAAGATATCCGGTCCCTTAGGGTACTGCCTTGCACGCTTCCTTCCCTGTAGCTGTAGTTCCATTCATTACATGTTGACTAAAATTCTACCCTTTTAAAACAGACACCTATCAAAAAGTTTAGAGCTTTAGTCCCTAAGTTTTGGATTTTTTACACAACTCAGACATATGCTCTTGTTCCTAATCAGGATTTATGGAGACACTATCCTTGATGATTGCCCTCACTGATTGATCTGGCATAACAATGCTGAAAAAAGAAAAGAAAAAGAAAAGAAAAATTTAGAGAAAATAGATTGCTGTGTTAAGAATCAGTAGAACCTTTTACAGAATTGTGTTGGTAATGGATCTGTATGCAATTTTCCTCCAGGAACTCTAGGCATGTCTGGAGGTAGATTAGATTAAAAGACCAGGCAAATCTAGCCCATAATCACCCTGTTGATCCTCTATAGTAGAAGGTAGATTAGAAATTATTTCAGATCACTCCTAATCCAATATTTCAACTATACACAGTGCTTTCCATTACCAGTATTCATTAAAATGTTTGTCAATGTAACCTATAAAATCTGAAGATAGCTTACATCTATAAGATATACTAGTATACCCTCACTATTTTAGCTACATTTATTTATATTTTATTTCCACTTTTGTAACTTGTTCTGTACTCTGGATGTGCCCATCCATACAAAAAAACAATGTAATGAAACTCAAAGATTCTTAACTTTGGGAAATACTGCCCATTCTCCATGTACTTCTTGCAGAAGGGGAGAGCAAGTTTAGTTTAGTTTATTTATTTTGTCAAGCATATATAAGATAACAAGTAAAAGTATAAACATAATTAAAATACATGAAAAGAGTAAGAGTAAATACGAATATTAGGACAGGAACAGTAGGCACACAGGTGCTCTATGCACGCCATTTACAGGCCTCTTAGGAATGGGGTGAGGTTAACAATAGACAGTCTAAAGTTTTGGGGATTTGGGGAAGAAACCACAGAGTCAGGTAGTGCATTCCAGGCGTTGACCACTCTGTTGAAGTCGTATTTTCTGCAATTGAGTTTGGAGCGGTTTACCTTGAGTTTGTATCTATTATTTGCTTGTGTAATGTTGTGGTTGAAGCTGAAATAGTCATTGACAGGTAGGACATTGTGGCACATAGTTTTTATTCCCCTGCTTTGAAAGGATACTTACTTGTAATAAATGCCAACCTTTTTAGTTAAAGAAGCATATGGAGAATATTCATTAAGTGACTGAATTCCACTGAAGAAACATAAAAATATCAGCTCTGCTTCATTCAGGTATGATCCCTAGTAATGAAAAACAAGAGTTTCATGTTGCCATTAAAACAGTGAGTTTAATATAACAACACATTTTTCCAGCAATACTGGAAGATTTTAGATATATAATTAGAGAATTTGTGATTTTTGTTTTTAAAACTGAATTCTAAATACAGTTGCTAGTTCTGTGATTACTATTATTTAAGAATATTATCCTAAAGGGTATCATGTAAGGTTCAAGAAAAGTTAAAAACTGCCAGTAATTCTCAGTTAAAGTATCTTATTTACCTTCCCAATAAATATTACAAAGTTCCAAGTCAGGACTATGAATAGATTATTTGAGCGCTATGTACATAATAATTAGAGGCAGAAAGTTAAATGACACAAATTTGCATTCTTTTGCCATCTTGAGACTGCTAAATCAAAGGAGGCATGTTCAATAAATGGTTAGTGGAATTCTTTCTGCTCCCAAGTTAACTCGCCCATATTCTAAAAGCTATAGAACTGATCTATTAAAATATCCCTTCAGGATGGTTTGATTAATCCTATCTTTATACATTAAATATACCATACAATTAACAGCATAGCATATTAAAAATGATTGTCTATAATTAATCTCAGAAAAAGATAAATACAAAATAAAATGGAATAATAATTAAGCTTTAAAAGAAATTTAAAATTTATTAAATGCTAATTTAATAACTGCACTACTTAGTGAATCTGAGCAGTTAGTAATGAATAACTGAAAATGATTTATGATTTCTCTTTGACATGGTGGGATGCTGACCTTAGAATTACCTTGGATTAAATGGTACTCACTTTATTCTTTAATGGGGAACAGAAATCATGACTGTTTTTTTCTAACTAAACTGCTGGCTTATGGGCCATATATTTTTGGTCCAAAATAGAGATGGCAGAAAATATAAAATTTCTACTCGCCATTCTGATCAATCAACACTTCCAGTTAGAGCTGGTTCCAGCCTCCAAAAGAAAAATCAGAATGTTCACTTGGGCTTCCGATTGCCTTGAAAGTTCTTTCACATTATTTACAAACTTTTTTACAAACTTATATTATTTTACAAACTTTTAGAATGAATGAATTCATGCAGATAAAAGTTTGTGCATAATTTGAATCTGAAATTTAGAACTCGATGTAATGCTTTAGATCAGGGGTCTCCAACCTTGGCAACTTTAAGCCTGGAGGACTTCAACTCCCAGAATTGCTGGCTGGGGAATTCTGGGAGTTAAAATTGCCAAGGTTGGAGACTCCTGCTTTAGATCAAAATATGGCAGAGCTGAAGATTCTGGAGATTAATTTGCATCAAACAAGAAATACTCTGATTGAATATTGTGATAATTGCTGTGCTACAGATGTGGAAAACCCTTTGCAAGAAAACAGATTCAAGATGAAGTAGTCCATTTATTCAATTATCACTGAGATAATTTCCAATTTCTAAACATTTCTTATAATGGTGAGCAAGATAAACTTATAGCAGCATTCAGAGAAAAAAAATATGCCGTTTGCTTTTACTGCTGCTCGAGTGAGTCCTTGAAATAGAAGTTATTTTTGAAGCTGGTTTCCACTTCTACTTAATTCAACCTTCTGTGCTGCTCTTGTGAAATTTCTGCATTTCTCTTGCCAAATGAGATCTCTCAAATAGAAGGCAAAAATGATAATGATTTTTTTCCAGATGCCTTCTTCCCAACCTCTGACAATTCAGAATGAAAGTTATTTGGGAAAACTCATCTGCTAACTAATAGTAATAATTAAAAAAAACACTGAATTTTTTTATACCAGTTTTTTTGTTTAAAGGTAGATTATTGCATGAAGAAGTATTTGCTCCAGATGCTTTGGAGAAGTTTATTGCCAGATGACTGAATTAGAGGAAGGGAAACCTTTGATGATAATGAAGTTGATGATTATGATTTTAATTTCTCACTTAGAGAAAGACTGTCCACCTTGGCTGTAGAACAACACAAAACCAAATACTTTTCAATATGCCTCGTAAGGAAATCCCAGCAGAAAGTTGATTTTTTAGCTTTCTAGACTTTTTAAAACAATATTATTATTATTATTATTATTATTATTATTATTATTATTATTATTATTGGGGGAACATTTCTAAGAAATAATGATCAAATTTTAAATAAGTCTTTCAAAATTACAACTGGTCACATATTTTATATGAACTTTTATGTCTTCAGACAATGACACCATTAAATCTATGAAAGCAGGAAACGATATTGATTTTGAATGGTACAGGATGCACATTATAGAATATACATTGATGTCCCAAAGATGCTTTTTCAAAATGCAAATGGAGTCCCTTTGACATTTCGCTTCTTATCCAAGAAGCTTCTTCAGTTCTCTTCAGTTCTTGGATGAGAAGTGAAATGTCTTCAAGGAAAAACAAAGAAAGTCTAGTTGCCTTTTGACAAAGCACCTTGGGACAACCAGGATCTGGTTGACTGAGAATCTCCATAGACAATATACATTAATGTTTTTGCTCCAGTGCTATCATACTTTTATAAAGAGCTGGGGTAGCACAGTGGTTAGAATGCAGTATTGCAAGCTTATTCTGTTGACTGCCAAGAGTTCAATCTTGACTGGCTGAAGGTTGTCTATTTTCCATCTTTCTGAAAATGGTAAAATGAGGAATCAGATTGTTGGAGGCAATATGCCTAGTCTGTAAACCATTTAGAGATGCTGTAAACCACTATGAAGCATTATATAAGTCTAAGTGCTATTGCTATAATGATGCTTTTTGAAACAAAACCATTTTTCCCAATATTGTTGCCCAATATTAATAGAAATTCAAGGCCATAAATTAGATATTATTACCACTGATAATCTAACCTGCACACTTAAGTATATAAATAGTTGGTAATCATTTGATAAAAATATTACTCTTCAATGCTGGGAAGAGAGTACAGCCCCATGATTATAATATGTATTCACTTTCCATCTATAAACTGGCTGCCTATCAGTGTAATAGAAAGTCTGATCAATATAGTGCTTGATATCAAGATTTAATGATTTGCTTAAAATTTGTATCAGGTGACTTTCACTATATATATATATTTTATTTCTTTGGTTTGCTTTGTTTTTTTAGTCTTTCATTTTTATGTATCATAAAGTACAGATATGTATAAAAAGAATATCCTTTCATGGGAACAGATATTTGGGTTTTTTTTAACAGAAGCTCAAGTAAAACTAAATACTAGTCTTAGTCTTTGACTGTGGAGAAGCAACAATGGAGTAAGAACAAATTGTAAAAGTGACCTCCCTCTTGTTCAGTTATTTTGGAACTTCTAAGGCTGTGCAAAGCATCCCTTTGTTCATGCTGAGACAGCCATGGGCAACTTTCAAAGCAGCTGTATGAAGCTTGTAAAGATGAAACTAATGATTCTTTATATGTGCACCTGCCCATTGTGAAGCAGCTCTTTCTAGTACTTTGTACAGCTGTGTTACTGCACTGAAGTTTCTGCTGCTTGAAATTCTCCTTTGCGTTCATTCCTAAGATTCAAAATAGCCTTCCAAGCATGCATAAGAATTTTCAGTACTAAAAATCTTTTAAAATATTTTATTTTATCAGTTTCTACAGAGCTTTTATCAGATAGTTAATTCTTTTCATTGTGCCAATGAGTTGAAGCAGTTGCCTTCCCCCTTGCTTTTAAAATAAATAGCTTGTGTATATAGTATTATGCTAATGTCCTAGGGTACCTTCCTCAATCTTTGCTCATTTCTCCTCTTTGAAACAAAGGAAGGCAACACCTCATCATTTCTAGATTTAAATACAGGAAATAGCTCTATGTTTAAGGTGAATGTAGAAAAGAAGTCATGGAAATTAAGGTTACGTCTTTATGCAGAAAATTATTGTAGTTAATAGTTCCACCGGGTTCTTGAATAAAAATAAGCATCTCACAATAAATAGTTTAATGCTGACTTTCCATGCTTCTGTAGCATTAAGTGTACATAGAGTGTGGAGCATATGCTGATGCATTGATTTAATTTTACCCACAGATTTGAAAGCCAGTGTAGACTTTTCTATGCATGGGTGCTTATTTACTATAAATGGTAACAAAAAAGTATGTGTATGTTAATTATGAAACAGAATAGTTTCAATCTTTTCAAACCATGTTTGAAAATCAATTATAAATCTTTCCAATACATAGACTCCATTAGAAGGACAATATATATTCCCATGCTTTATTTACTCTACATGTCATTTCACAAAATTATTTACCCATGATAAATAACTAAAGTAGGAATACACACAAAGTTTTTCATAGCTCTGTACTATGTAAGTAAATCCCTTAATAGAAGTACTGTTTGTTTTGGCATTGATTTATAACCATTTTTTTGAGTCACAGAGTTTATATACCTTTCAAGCAGATCTATGATTAAGTATAGAACATTGTAAAAGGCATTGTTCAATAATTTTATAAGTTATATTTTTCATTTAAATCTACAATGCTGTGAGCTATTTTCATTATATTTCCAGAAATATATAACTGTTTCTCTGTGCTATTTTTATGACTTTAAATTTCATTTTATTCTTATATATTTTGATAAATCTATAGATTGCTCCAGTACTATATTTGAAATGAATGAATGAAAATATGTTAATAACCAGTCACAGCAGTTATTTGGCTTTTAGATGTTATGCAGAAAAACAAAACTAAACACTTGCTTCCAAAAGTTCTCCTCTCGATATTTATATTTATATATAGTGAAAATCTGAAATCAAAGTTTTGGCTGCTTATTTAGAAAATCTCTCATATTCAGTCTTTTTTATTTGATGATGGATAGGCGAGCATTCATTCCACTCATATTTTCAACATCTAGACATTTGCTATTGCTTTCATAACAACCTATCAAATTATTAATACAACACTATAAACACTATAAATAGGTGGTGATTAATGATGTGTGATTGTCTGTTGGAATGAATTTTATTACCAAAGGTTGACTCCTTCCTTCCTTCCTTCCGTCCTTCCTTCCTTCCTTCCTTCCTTCCTTCCTTCCTTCC
>JANHFM010005477.1:142677-158902 GCA_032468115.1 Grayia smithii | reverse complement strand
TCCAAGCTACTCTTCTCAAAATTAATCACAAAACCATGACTCTGAAGACAGTCACACACCACTTGGATGTCCCGGACCGCCTGAAGGCGAGACGAGGAAAGCACCAAAATGTCATCTAAATAGGCCTGCACCTAGGCATTACCCAAAGGTGAGCGATGAGAGCCGCTAACACCTTAGTGAACACTCTAGGTGCAGAAGAAAGCCCAAAGGGCAAGGCCCAGTACTGAAAATGCCAACCCCCGAAACAAAAACGCAGAAACCTCCTATAACGAGGGGAAATCAAAATATGCAGATATGCCTCTGAGAGATCAATGGAAGAGAGGAAATCGCCCCTCCGCACGCCAGCTAGAATAGAAAGAAGAGAATGCATTTTGAATCATCGATAGACGATGTAGCGGTTCAACTGCTTAAGGTCCAGAATTGGTCTCAACCCTCCCGAGGACTTAGGCACCAGAAATAGAAGGGAATAAAACCCTTGTCCCCATTGGTCCCGAGGGACCTCCTGGATAGCTCTAATGTCTAGGAGGTGTTGGACCGCCAATTCCATCAGGACCCGCCTAGCAGGGTTCCGCAAAGACGGATACCTGAGAAAGAACCTCGGGGGGTAGAAATGAACTCCAGGGATAGACCTGATCGAACCGTATCCCTGACCCACGAATCCGTAGAGATAACCTCCTATTGGTTGGCAAAAAGAGCCAACCTACCGCCAATGGGAGATACGGACTCGGACCTAGCGCTGGCTGAAATGACTCCCTCCCTCTCAAAAGGGCCGCCTAGCCGGAGGAGGCCTACCCCTAGGGGGACGAAACTGACCCCGCTGTCTACCCCCGAAGGCAGAGTAGGGTTGCGAAGGATAAGAAGGGTAGGAACCCCAACCTTGGAACCTGGGCACGGAACGCTGATAGGGTGGAACAAAGCGATGATCAAGTCTCCTGGTGGCAGAAGGAAGGACCTTCCGTTTATCCTTCGGTTCCTGAAGCAGAGGTTCCAACGCTTCCCCAAACAAGGCCGAACCATCGAAGGCAGAGGCAGCCAAGCGTCTCTTGTGGCGCGCATCCGCCTGCCAGTGTCATAACCACAGCATTCATCTAGCAGCAATTGAAGCCACCAAACCCCTGGCCGCCAATCGCCCGGCACTGAGAGTGGCATCCGCTAAAAACTGCAAGGCCGCCACGATCTTACTAAGGTCCTGATGCCCGCGGGCATCCTCCGAAGACAGTAGAGTGGTCCGGTTAAAGAAAGACGCGGTAGCGGAGGCCCGGATGGACCAAGCTGCCCCCAGATGCGCCCGCTGTAGGAATCCCTTGCTGAATAGCTGCAGCCACCAACTGCTTCAGGTGATCAGGCAATTGCGCAGCAAGGTCAGTAGGAACCCCCGCCCCCGAAGGTGGTGGTACAGAGGCAGCTGATTGGGCCGATGGCTGCGGCCCCCATACATTAGATGAAGCCACAACTGCTGGACAGTCCCGTAGGGAAACTTGGTCCACAGAATGGGAGGGAGACACGGACCTGCGGGCCGAGGAAGATAAAGGCACTGCCTCAGGAACCATAGGCCGAGACAACCTGGACATTTTTTCCTCCGCCCTTTTGCAAAGCTTTTGAAGCGCCCGGTCTCTACGCCACTCATCTTTTGAAGATGCCTCCGAGCCCGTCTTAGACTTACGGCGATGGTGAGACTTGGTATTCCTTGATACAGGAGCCAGAGCGGATGAAACATCCAGAGTCGACGGAGACCCCTCGGGCGATTGGCCAGATCGCCCGGAACCATGCTTAGACTTCACTGATGCCTTAGACATGATCAGCTGAAAGTAGAAGGGCACAGTGGAGAAAGAGACAATAGATGGAGCGTGAAAACTCCTGAGGCCACTATCCCCAAGGGGATTTGTCAAAGGCCAGCTGCGGGCGTAACCACTGCAAATATTGTAGGATAACTCAAGCCCTTGGAGTGTGACAACTCCTGCTGCAGCTCAGGGCAAAGCTGCCGACGATGGTGGAGGTGGAGATGCGACAAATCCAAACCAGCTGGCCAGAATATTAGTCCAAGTCCAAAGAGCCAGCTATCCACCAAGTTCCTAGTCCTCAAGGCAGCAGCCCAGGTCTCTTTCTCAAGGGCGGTTATTCCTCCTATCTGGGAGTACTGTGCAGTCCTCAAAGTCACTTATTGCCCTTAGTACTGTTTCTTATTTAATTATCAATTTATTCATTAATTCCACTTTTTTTTTTTTTTTTGTAAGAAGGGCAAGGGTCCGTCTCCTAATCCCAGGCAGGGAAGATTAAGCACGCAGTCTTTCAATCTTCTCAATTCTCACTCAGTTCATTGAAGCAAAATTTATTACTATTCACATTAACTGTAGATCTTATTATTCTTATTTTTATTATTTTT
Source organism: Grayia smithii (assembly GCA_032468115.1). NCBI lineage: Eukaryota > Metazoa > Chordata > Lepidosauria > Squamata > Grayiidae > Grayia > Grayia smithii. The sequence goes on along the minus strand of JANHFM010005477.1, from coordinate 156,519 downwards.
TATTATTATTATTATTATTATTATTATTATTTTAAAAAAAACACAACAGGAAGAACAAGTCCAAGTAACTGCAGACAAACAATCCAAGGGTGCAAGTATGCTGACCTGCCTTGTAACCTTGTCTCTCTTTTTTTTTTTTTTTTAAAAGGTCCCGAACGAAGCGCTGTCAAATGAAGCCGCAAAATGGGCGCCCAACGATGTCCTCAGGAAAATGGCGCCCGGCCTCGGCCCCGGCAGGAAGAAAGGAGGAATTGAAAAGTCCACGCTCCAGCTATCCCAACGATGCTTGGGGAGCGACGATCAAGTGGGGCCTCCCAGCAACGGCCCCTCAACGGAGAGCGACGATCCGCGAGCAAGCGAAATCAACGAAAGGCCTCCAAAGCCGTGCTGGCGCCAAAGCCGCGAATGAAGAAAAAAAACCCCTCAAATTTCAAAAAACAAGGCTTCGGATCCAAAAACAAGATAAGAAACAAAAAAACCTGCCAATTGACCGAACCCAAGGGAGAGTATTAAAAGGCAAAGGAAACACTCCCCCCAGCCAGGTAAGGAACAAAGGGTCAAAACCACGAAACAAATCTAACAGCAATAAAACAAAATACATGCACTACTCACAGATATAAGAACCAACACGCCTAGTCATGAACTGAGCAAAAAGGTGGATCATGTAGCTAGGGCAAGGCTTAAGTTAAAAAATTTTCAGGCTCAGTCATCCAATGAATTGAGGAGCAACACCCACTTCTGGCTGATGTCTCCAATCACTATGGAGAATAATCTATTTCCTCATCAGACTATGCTGACTTCCTTCTGGAATATAACATAACATCCCAGAAGTACTTCAAAGTTTTTTTAAAGTAAATCATCTGAATTGGAAACAACTCAAAGAAGAGCCCAGGTCTAAGCACACATATTTTATGTGGAATATTATGTGTAAGATATCATAAATTGCTTCCAATTCAAACAATCTATTTCCAGAAATTGCCAACTTCACCCTTGAAATGACATTGTTCAGAAGAATATTTTTAAATACTGTAGTTTCATAGAAGCAGAAGGAACTGCATAAGAATGTGAATATTAGAATATAAAGAATGCATATCTAAGTCTTCTTGATTGAGAAAACATATATGATACTGATACAAATAAGTATCAATTTCAGCTTTAGCTGGAAGTTAAATTATTTAATTTTAAGAGAATTGTTACTGAAGCAAGTGATCTACTTTTATGGACATATTTAAAATTGTTAATATGTCCCATTCATTTATAAATAATGTAATCAAATCAATATTTCAGGTTTGGCAGAATCATACACTGTTGATTGCATTCAAAAATTTCACCAATTTCTATGATTGTTTTATTGCAACCACAATGTGGGTGTATCACAACCATAGATAAAATTATTAGATAGAAATATTCGATTTTTTAAAATTTTGCAATCCATTCTAGAACTTATTTACTCAAAACCATTTCTCTGATTTCAATTCACCATGCAATTGCTATCCAATTTAAGAATCATAGAATCTGCAGACTTTAGAATCAAATGATGACAATATAATTAAATTTCTATAAACTTTTGGCTAACACTGATTGTATTTCCTGACAGGTTTAATTGGATATCCTTTCTGAACAAGCACTAAAGTCATATTCAAAATAAAATAGAAAAATAGCTTTTGCGAAGAGGAGAAATATATGTAAGAATATCAGATCTGCTATTTTCTGAATGCTTTTGCAAAGAGGTGAAAAGCCTGTAGAAAGGAGAGATTTGCTGTTAGCTGATGCCTTCCCTGATGCCTTCCTTCCCCAACCATAAACTCCATTAGTGTAAGACTAGCAGAACTAATGGTAGGTGGAAGGGAAGGGAAGGCTAGCATGTAGCGATGAAAGGAAAACAGCTTCACCAGCATCTGAGAAAAAGATGGCTGCTTTTCTGCCATATGCCCAGTCTGTTCTCTTTTCCTACCTCAATATCTTGAGCTCTGGAGATCTTTGATAGGTAAGTGAACAATCGAAGACGGGTTGGGACGGAGCACGTAGAATCCATGGGCCTGCTTTGCTAGCCCAGTGCCTGTGGGGACCCAGTGGGCCATGATGGGGCGGAAATAGGCAGGAGATATGTTGCAGTGTCTCTGTAATCAGTCATAAGGGAGAACAACTACTGCGATGATGCACCATATGTAACTTCAGGACCAGCTCATAAATGTTTTGGAGGTGGTGTCATAACTTTGACTCATCACTAAGTGAACCATTGAAACTCAAGGACTGCTTGTATAAAATTGATTTATTTGATCAAGATTAACATGTATATGTGGTTGCTTCTGGTAGCATTTAACATTTTTTAAATTAGGACTAAATGAAAAGATTTTAAAGATTTGTTTATGGGAAGATAAAAAATGGGAAGAAGAGATTTGTTTTTCGTATTTAAAAGAAAGTGGTAAGTTTTTGTGTTAAAAGGAAAAGAATACAACATTGACTTATTTGATTAAAGGTAAAATATATGTTGTTACTTCTGATAACTCTTAGTGGGTTTTTACTGATTAAGACTAAATGATGAGGCTTTAAAATTTGTTTATAGACAACATATCCAATTTGTTTATAGACTAAATGATGAAGCTTCAAAATTTGTTTATAGACACATCTTGTGCTGTAGCATTAGAGCAGGTGATAACTTACTGAAATTCTTTGAAATACTGAAAAAATAAAGTTTTTGTTTATATATCTTTATATATCTTTTTTTCATTACTAGTTTTCTTTTAATTTTTTTCCTGCACTTTTTATTGTCTTTTATATTTTCTTTAATTGCATTAGTTTTTATTTTTGTAGCTCTAAACATTAATAAAATTATTAAAATGTGGGGCAGAGGAAGAAATTAGGTAATAGTGCCATGACAGACAGCAAAGAATCTAGAAGTTGTATAGGATGAGATGGAACTTGATTCACCACTCAGCTCAAAATTACAAGGATAACAGGCACCATTACGTACCTCCTCAACTAGCTACAGATCAATCTTAAATTTATTATTGTATAAAACATGTAAGACGTTCTTACCAATAACCCAATACATTGTAATGCTATAATTAAAACTGCTTCCAGTTTAATAAACTTGACCTCAATGTACAGTTAATGTAATACTATTCTGTTTTTAAATAATTTAAGTTGATTCCTTCTCATTATCTTCCATTTATATTTAAGAATAGCTATTACTGAATCTCAGAATTTTTAAAATAAAGGTTATATTAAGTAGGCTTCCTGCTTTTTCCTGGAATATGGATCTGTTTAAATTCCATCTTTTTTGCCTGTAAAGGCACATGCAGAGCTCATAAGGTAAATTATGATGGAATTCTGAATGCTCATTTTAATGTTTTTCTGTCTGTAAATTATGCACAACTACCAGTACTTCCACAAAAAGTATTTTAATAATCTAATAATATCAGCTCAAAATAAATTAGTGGTCTGAGAAATTTATTACAAGATAAGAATAAAACAGGACAGAAAAACAACTACAAATGCATAGTAGTACTGAAACATTTCCATACCTCTAGCAGATGGCAGGGTAAATCACTTACCAATCAGTTGATTCTATTAACTTTATAAAGATAAATATTTTAACTATTTTTTTTTAAAAGGCCAATCTGAAGAAACAAGCATCTATGTGCCTATTTAAACCAACACATATGTGACTTCATATTCTAAGCAAAATTACTGTTGTATATATGGCATCCCCTATTATTTTGTACTAAAACTTAGGGAGAAGATATTATTCCATTCTATGTTTTCCTATCTACAATAATTTAATATTACTTATTAAATTGTTTTATTTAATAATTTCTATTAATTTATAATTTTATTCCCTTAAATCTAAATACATTTATATCTACTCTGCTTGCCAGCTCATTTTCAGAACTAGTTCCAAATATTTGTTCTATGAATGGAATGAATTCTACTCAGGAAAGCAATCCTAAAGTTTAAAGTTTGAAGGACAAACTGAAGGGCCTGAGGCACAATAATGCCAACTCAGCACAAGCAACACTGATTGGCTTTTTGTGTTTGAACTTTTTCATGCTGGAAAATTTTCACTCTTGGTTTTGGGTGAGGTGGCACTGCCTCAAACAGGTCTAGAACGCAACCTGGGGTCTTCCTGCACTTATAGCTCCTGCTCCTAAGAGCAGGTGACAGCCATAGCTAGCAGGCCTTTGCACACCTTTCAGTTGTGTAGCAGTTATGCCTGTTCCTGGAAAAGGAAGCCCTGCTCACTGTTACTCATGTCTTTGTGATCTCCAGTCTGAACTCTACACTCTACATGGGACTGCCCTTTAAAAGATTATGAAGCTTGAATTGGTGTACAATGCAACAGCATAGATCCGTGATGGCAAACCTATGGCATGCGAGCCACAGGTGGCACGCACAGCCCTCTCTGCAGGCACGCTAGTCATCACCCCAGACCAACTCCACCACGCATGTGCACATGCCTCCTGCTGGCCAGCTGATCTTCAGGTCTCTGCCGCGCATGTGTGGGGCCAAGCGCATTTACGGGGGGGGCATGTACAGGGGTGCTCCCACTGCATTTTGGGGGGGTGCATGCGCACCACCCTGTGCCCCATTTTGGGCCTGGAAGGCTTCCTGCACCAACATAGAAGCCAAAGCGGGACACGGGGGTGCCATGCGAGGCCCGCCCGCACCCCATTTTGGGCCTGGAAAGCCTCCTGTACCAACCTGGAATCCAAAATGGGGCACGGGGAGGCATGGTGCATGTGCAGGGGACAGGGCACTTGCACAGGGAATGCACGTACATGCACAGGGAACGCACACGCAGGGCTGGGCACATGCATGGGGGCATTCGCATTGCATTTTGGGGGTTCAGGCACGCATGCATTTGCACGTACACTTTGGACACTCAGCACCAAAAAGGTTAACAATCACTGGCATAGATAGTTAAATGGTGCCAGTTATCTAACACATGCAACATCTCTACTCCACAAGAGGCATTGGTTTCCAATATGCTTCAGAGTGCAATTCAAGGTACAATTCAAGCCACATCATCCAGGATAGGCTTTCCTCCTCCTTCATCTCTTTAATCATCATGTTCTTAAGTGCATCTATCCCTCTAATCATCATTGGAATTTTATTTTATTTTTAAAAAAAATCTGTCAAGGATAAAACAAAACAATTTACATCCTCCCCTGTTCCAGACCAGCCATTTGGTTCTGTTATACTTGTGCTGCACCTTACAGCCACCTCCAGTACCACCATGCTCACACTGCACCTTAACTGTTTGCTGGCCTGCTTGTAAACAGCCTGGGACTTGCTTAATAACTCATAATCCTTGTTTAACAATGGCAGTGGGTCATGCCAGGACTGCTGTTGCTAAGCAATGTGGTCATGATATGTTGTGCTTTACGATCACATTGCTTAGTGATGGAAATTCTGGTCCCAATTACTGTTGTTTACCAAAGACTATCTGTATTCAGAAGTAAGCCTTCATTGCAATCATAGCGATTAAAAATGTCCTCACTGATTCTGACTGAAATTTCATAACATTTGTTACAGAATAAGCACAAATGGACTCTTTAGAACTTTCTTTCAGTATACATTTATAAAAAAAAACTGCTATTATTTTATTTTCAGGATAGCTTATTGATGAACACTATTGTAGTCAGAAATTCAAGCCAAGCCTTCAAAGAGGAGAAAACCCCTACCCTTTTCAAACAAAAAGTGACTTAAAAGGACAATTTCTTCTTAATCTCTCAGTAGCATAATGCAGAAGCAATAAAACATGCTAAACTTGTTTTTGTAATTTTGGCACAGTCTTAAAAATCTCAATTATTTTTTCCTTATTTACACTCAGTAGACTAGCTATAAACTTATGCTTTATTATAACTTTATTATAACAAAATGTATTAGTCTTTTGAAATAGGTAAACACAGGAATATTAGTATGCATCAATTTTGAACAATATTTTAACACATTAATTCAGAAAATTAATGTAAAATATATTAATTGTGTTCATGCTAAATTGTTGTCAGATATTGTTCCTTGATTATGCTGTTGATCCAAACAAAATTCATTTTATTCCAGAAAAAATAGCTCTACTAATTATTCGAGAGACTACTAGGAAGAAAATGATCCAAAGGACTACAGAAGACTTTAATTATGTATCACAACATTGATAAATGTAAGATAATATATGTGCATCTTCAATTGGGGAGCCTCTGCTATATATTTAATCTAACACACTAAAGAGATATGCTCCCAGAGAATTATCGTTTTTCAGAACTGAAAACTGACTGCTGTTCAGTTACCTAATTAATGAGAAAAGTCTGTTCAGTAGACATCAAAAGCCAAGATGAGACAAATAATCCAATCCTAAAGTGTTCCCATCACTAAATCATGTGAGTATTTTAGCTAGGCACTCTTGTAGTACAATTTTAATTAAGCAGATTTATAATAATGCAGAATCAAAACCTTCCTACGTAGCTTTTCATTATTCAGAACCAAAATATTCTTATATCCTAGCCTGAACAAAATCTCTGCCATTAAATGTTTGTTACTGTTTCTCTCGATTCTTGTCTAATCATATATTTTTAGGTCCTGAATAATAGAATAACAGAATAACAGAGTTGGAAGGGACCTTGGAGGTCTTCTAGTCCAACCCCTTGCTCATGCAGGAAACTCTAAACCAGTGATAGTTAACCTTTTTGGTGCTGAGTGCCCAAAGTGTGTACATGAATGCACATGCGCGTGTCCAAACCCCCCAAATGCAATGTGAGCGCCCCTCTGTACATGTGCGGGCATTCTCCGTGCATGCACCCCCGCCCCCCCTGCACATGTGCCCCACACCCTGTGCCCCGTTTTGGTTTCCAGGTTGGTGCAGGTGGCTTTCCAGGCCCCAAATGGGGTGCGGAGGTCCTTGCACGGCACCCCCGTGCCCTGTTTTGGCTTCCAGGTTGGTGCAGGAGGCCTTCCAGGCCTGAAGCGGGGGGCTTTGCACTGCACCCGTGCCCTGTTTTGGCCTCCAGGTTGGTGCAGGTGGCTTTCCAGGCCCCAAATGGGACGCGGAGGTCCTCGCATGGAACTCCCGTGCCCTGTTTTGACTTCCAGGTTGGTGCAGGAGGCTTCCAGGCCCAAAACAAGGTGCAAGGGGGGCTCGTATTGCGCCTCCATGCCCTGTTTTGGCTTCTAGGTTGGTGCAGGAGACCTTCCAGGCCCAAAACAGGGCACAGGGGAACCCCAAAAATACAATGCAAGCGCCCGCACGCAAATACACTTCACCCCCACACATGTGCGTAGCAGAGACCTGAAGACCAGCTGGGCGGCAGGAAGCGTGCACATACGCAGTGGAGCTGGGCTGGGGCGATGGCTGCCATGCCTGCATGTCACCCTTAGTCCTTTTTTTCATTAAACTAGACAAACCCAGTTCCAGCAATTGTTTGTTATATATATTTAGCATCCAGTCCCCTAATCATCTTTGTTGCTCTTCTCTGCACTCTTTCTACAGTCTCAACACCATGGCGACCAAAACTGGATGCAGTATTCCAAGTCTTACCAAGGTCTTACCTAGGCATTAGTATTAACACTTTATGTGATCTTGATTCTATTCCTCTGTTAATGTAGCCTAAAACTGTGTTGACTTTTTTAGCAGCTGCAGCATACTCTGGCTCATATTTAAATGATTGTTCACCAGGACTCCAAGATCTCTCTCACAAGTACTACTATTGAGCCGGGTTCCACTTATACTATACCTGTGCATTTGGTTTTTCTTGCCTAAATGTAGAACCTTACTTTTTTCACCACTGAATTTCATTTTGTTAGATAGCGCTCAATATTCAAGTCTGTGAAGATCCTTCTGTATCTTAAGCCTATCTTCTGGAGTGTTGGCTATTCCTACCAGCTTGGTGTTGTCTGCAAATTTGATGAGTTCTCCATCTATACCCTCATCCAAATAATTGATGAAGATGTTGAAGAGTAATGGGCTTAAAACAGAGCCTTGGATACTGCATACTTCCCTCTATGTAGATGCAGTTCCATTGAGGACTGTATGTTGAGTATGGTTCAGTTACAAATCCATCTGATGGGGATGCTGTCTAATTCACATTTTTCTATCTTATCAAGTAGTAGGTTATGGTCTACTTTATCAAATGCCTTACTGAAGTCCAAGTAAATTATATCCAAAGCATTCCTTTGGTCCATTAATTTTGTCACTTTGTCAAAGAATGCAATAATATTTGTCTGGCATGATCTGTTTTTGACAAACCCTTGTTGGCTTTTGGTTATTACTTTGCTTGCTTCTAGGAGTTCACTGATTTGTTATTTGATAATCTTTTCCAGAATCTTCCCTGGTATTGAGGTCAGGCTGATAGGTCTGTAATTTCCTGGGTCTATTTTTTCCCTCTACATTTTTCAAGAAGGGAACTACATTAGCTCTTTTCCAGTCCTCTAGCAGTTCCCGATGTTCCAGTATCTTTGAAAGATATAGTTCAGTTGTTCTGAGATCATGTCAAGGTTCCTTCAGAATCTTGGGGTGTAATCCATCTGGTCCTGGCGATTTGAACTTGTCTATGGTGGACAGGTGTTCACTTACCATTTTCATCCCTATTTTAACTTGTATTCTTAATCTATTTTTTGCAGAGATGTTTTTGATAGGTTGGACTGTTTTTTCCCTTTGTGTAAAGACGGATGCAAAAAATGAGTTAAGTAGGTCTGCTTTCTCCCTGCTGCAGTGGTGGGTTGCCCCCAGTTCGGTCTGGTTCACGCGATCCAGTAGCAGTGGTGCTGTGACGTCACCGAACTGGTTCTACGCATCCCGGACCGCACCCTGCCCGCGCGCCCATACTTACCGGCCCGGTCGTGGAGCGCGCTTGCCCCGAAAACTTTTTTTGACCTTTTTTGGCCAAAAAAAGCTTCTGCGCATGCGCAAGAGTGCCCATTCGGCACCGGACGCACACTCCGTGTGCCCCAATCACGCGCGAAGCACGTGCACCTGTAGAACCGGTAGGACAGGTAAGTAGAACCCAGCCCTGCCCTGCTGCTTGTCACCTTCTTGCCACTTTTTCCCAACAATGGATCATTATCATATTCATATTCTGCAAATATACAATAAGTATTTATGTAATTCCTTATATTGTAGAAGTGATGTACATTTCTTTTTTAAAAAAACAATATACATAAACAGTAGAGAATCTGCAAATGGTTCTTGATGCATATATTACAAAGAGACACTTTGTACATCGTACTGAGCCATAGTTTGTTTACACAAGCATAGCTAGCACTGTACATGTTGTACTACTGCACTGGGAGAGCAGATTCGATATAATCTATTGGTAACACAAAAAATAAGTCTAGGAACATTGTGCTTTAGAAAAATGACTCATTTTCAGAAAAAGGATACTGTGAATTTGGAAGAACATTGCTCCTGGTCCCTTTTGCAATGTAGAATAGAAGAACAGAGTTGGAAGGGACCTTGAAAGTCTTCTAGTCCAACCCCCTGCCCAGGCAGGAAACCCTACACCATTTCAGACAAATGGTTATCCAACATCTTCTTTAAAATTTCCAGTGTTGGACCATTCACAACTTCTGGAGGCAAGTTGTTCCACTGATTAATTGTTCTAATTGTCAGGGAATTTCTCCTTAGTTCTAAGTTCCTTCTCTCCTTGATTAGTTTCCACCAGTGATGAAATCCAAATTTTTTTACTACCAGTGTGTGGGTGTGACTTGGTGGGCATGGCAGGGGAAGGATACTGCAAAATCTCCATTCCCACCACACTCCAGAAGGATACTGTAAAATCCCCATTCCCTCCCCACTCCTGGGGGAAGAATATTGCAAAATCTCCATTCCCACTTCACTCTAGGGCCAGCCAGAGGTGGTATTTGCCAATTCTCCAAACTGCTCTAAATTTCTGCTACTGGTTCTCCGAACTACTCTAAATTTCTGCTACCGGTTCTCCAGAACCTATCAGAACCTGCTGGATTTCACCCCTGGTTTTCACCCATTGCTTCTTGTCCTACCCTCAGGTGCTTTGGAAAATAGCTTGACTCCCTCTTTTTTGTGGCAGCCCCTGAGATATGGGAACACTGCTATTATGTCTCCCCTAGTCCTTCTTTTCATTGAAGTAGACATACCCAATTCCAGCAACCATTCTTTATATATTTTAACCTCCAGTCTCCTAATTATCTTTGCTGCTCTTCTCTGCACTCTTTTTAGAGCCTCAACATCTTTTTTACATCGTGGTGACCAAAACTGAATGCAGAATTCCAAGGGTGGCCTTACCAAGGCATTATAACATGGTATTAACACTTCACATGATCTTGATTCTATCCCTGTTTATGCAGTCTAGAATTGTGTTGGCTTTTTTGGCAGCTGCTGCACACTGCTGGCTCATATTGAAATGTTTGTCCACTAGGACTGCAAGTTCCCTCTCCCAGATACTCCTATTGAGCAAGGTACCACATATACTGTACCTGTGCATTTTGTTTTTCTTACTTAAATATAGAACCTTACTTTGTTCACCATTGAATTTCATTTTGTTAGATAGTGTCCAATGTTCAAGTCTGTAAAGATCCTTCTGTATCTTAAGCCTATCTTCTGGAGTGTTGGCTAATCCCTCCCTGTTCACCAATATTCAATGACAAATCTGCAGATTTTGATGCTGCAATTTTGGTTTTCACACTTGTGAAAGACAAATCAAAAATTTTCCCTAAAGCAGCTATGGCTTCCTAAAATATGAAGAAGAAATAAAACAACTTTAGTTGCTCCGGTAATGTTTATATGTCATCATTGGATCTTTGTGGCCAACAAATATTTTTGTTTGTCTGCTAAAGTCTCTGGTTCTGAAATTTCTCCTCTGTGGCAACTGAATCTTTATTAGTTTACATGTGATATAGATACATCATGGCATCTGAATACCTTTTCCAAGGCTGTTTCCAAGGCTGTTCCAAGTACTTATCTGTTCCATAATCCTTGACTGATTGCTCATTACTGTTGATGGCTATTCCTAAAAAGAAAAAGCTATCTAACACTTCAACATCTTCACTGTCGTATCTGTTGTCACTATTTTGGTCTCTTTTACACATAATATGACTCCCATGTGTGTTCCCCAGCTTTCATTATTACAATCAATTATTCCAATCAATTATTTGCCAATCAATTATATAACTGTCAGGGTAATCTCAATAGCACAATACAGATTATGGATATTTGTTCCTCCAGTTTTAAAATAATAAAATAAAATAAAATAATACTCAATTCCTTCAATGTATATTCATCATTGGCTAAATTTAGGGCATGTCAAATTTTTCAACTAAGGACAAAGTCAAATTTTGCAACCTGACAGAGGCAAGAAGCCTTGTCTCACTCTTTTGCTGACTGGTGCCAGTCTGCTTTAGTATTTTTCATCTGGAATATGTGTTTTTGTCCTGAGAATAAGGTTTATATGAGGATAAGAAGATATTATGGAATTTCAATTTTCCTAGAATATTTCATAGCTTGACATGATTGATACAATTAAAGACCTTATAATTAATAGAACACATATTGACTTATATTTTATATCCTTTGGCTTTTACAACTGTGCACACCAACACTAACATCCCCTGTTCCTTTTCTAAAACCTTGAATATTTGGCAGCATCTTTCCCATGTAGGATTCTAAACTGCATTGAATGGCCCAAGAAATCACATTATGCTTGGCATGATTCATGAGCCTAGCACATATATTACATGTAGCTTATTAAATCAAAACAAAATCATTGGCATTACAATGATTCAAGCTTCTTTAGTGAAGGGTAGTAACAATATAAATTACTGACATATATATTTTAAAACCACATATAGGATCCTAAAGTCAGAACATCACTAAGGGAATTTTTAGCAAAGCATCTGGTTTGTGCTAGAAATTGTTTTCATTGTGTTGCCCAGGCTACAGCTCTGTAATTGGCACACAGTCACTTTTAGGATGGAAGTCTTGATTACAAAACCTCACCATCTGGTTTACTTATGGTGTCATACAGTTTGAATTTTCATACAGAAAGAACATCAAAGGGATTGTGATAAGACACTCTGTTTCAAAGCTCTTCAAAATCCTCCACTTCTCTCACACAGCAGTCACTTGCAAAAATCCCAATTAGTGGCAATTGCAAAACTGGTTCTATTATGTGAAACAGATCTTGATGTACTCTCCTAAAGGTTGCAGTTTTAAAAGTAGGATAGATGGAAAAGATTAATCAATTTATGCATCATATGGAACCGTAATGACATAAACTTGTCAGCTTGAAGTTGGATCCTAAAGACAATGAGTCTTTAACAGTGGACTGACTCTGTTTAGCAACCATAGTGAATAATATTTATCATAGAATCCCAGGATGTAAGTGCTGGAAGAGATACTGAATATCATCTAGTTCAATCCCATGCTTAGTACAGGAATTTACTACTGCAGCATCTTTGATGGACAGCCATCCAGCCTTTGTTTAAAAGATTCTAGTACCACCTTCCATTGCTGAGCAACTTTAACCATTAAGACATTTTTCCTATCTAACCAAACTCAATTTCCTTGTATTTTGTTTTGTCTTCTGAACAATATCTAAACAAATCTGCCTTTGTTTTTTTTTAAACAAGGCAGAGCTTCATTTACTTTAAGATAGCATCATACAGTATCTCTATAGCATTTTTTTCCCTCTGCACTAAATACTGTATATCCAATATCTCCAAATCTTCCTTGTATGTTTTTTTTTATCCCTGACGCCTTATCATCTTAGTTGTTATCCTTTGGATGCTTTCACTTTCCTAAAATGCAGTGCTGAGAACAGCATTTATTGTTCTATATATTTTTGACCAACCCAGAATAGAAAAGAAAAACTTTTCTTAATCCTGAAATTCATGTTGAAACAGTTTAGGGTATTTAATTTTATTTTTCAATTATTATTATTTTGCAAGTACAAGCCATGGTTGACTCATACTCGGTGTGAGATGTCAAAGCAACAAGATACTTTCTACATGTTGTGCTGTCCATTGAATTCTACCATTCTATACTCATGCCTTTGGTTTTTTTCCTACTCAAATATGGACTTTGTCCTTTCTGAAATCCATCTTACTTGTCCCTTGTTTTGTCAAATAATTCAAGTCATGTATAAATATATTGAATACCACGGGTGCAAAAGTGGAACCCTGTAGAACAGGGCTGTCAAATATGGGCCCCATGGGCCAGATGTGTCATGCACTGGCTACGTCATCTGATTTAGCAAAGGGGAAAAAAGTCCTGATGCATCATGTGATACCACCGTGACACCACAACTTTGCTTTGTTGTCGGTATCATTTGAATCTGACACAGTACCACTGACCTACAATATACTCATTGGGTAACACTGTTTAACTAGATTAATGATAATATACTTTTTGTCTCTTATTTCTCAGAATCTTATGATAAATTCCATTGATTGCTTTGATAACATCAAGGTTCACTATGACCAGTACATTTTAGCAATTAATTAAACTAGTCACTCTATCAAAAAAGAAGATCAGATTGATTTGGCATGGTTTATTCTTGATAAGTCCATGCAACTCCTGCCAAACAATACATCATTATTTGATATTTACAAACTATTGGCATCATAATTTGTTCCAGAATTTTCCCTGGTATATTTTGTTGGTTTCACAAATTGGATCAAGACATACCCAGGGGTTTTTGGGGGAGGAAAGTGTATTTTGTAATTCTAGACTGCTCATGGTCTACTGAAATTGTTCTGCAACCCAACAAGACAGACACAGACTTCAGAGGATAATTAGAATTGCAGAAAAAACAATTGCTACCAACCTGCCTTCCATTGAGGACCTGTATACTGCACGAGTCAAAAAGAGGGCTG
>JANHFM010005477.1:124927-138450 GCA_032468115.1 Grayia smithii | reverse complement strand
GAATGGAATGGAATGGAATAGAATAGAATAGAATAGAATAGAATAGAATAGAATAGAATAGAATAACAGAGTTGGAAAGGACCTTGCAGGTCTTCTAGTCCAACCCGAAGCCGCGTGGGTGGTTATGGGGGTACCGCGTTACTCCCATGTCACACCACTGCTACGCGAGCTGCATTGGCTTCTGGTGGCCCACCGGGTGCGCTTCAAGGTGCTGGTCTTGACCTATAAAGCCCTACATGGCTTAGGCCCAGGGTACTTGCAGGACCACCTTCTGCCACAATCGATCTCCTACTGCCCAGTGCATTCCCATAGGGTTGGCCTCCTCAGGGTGCCATCAGCCAGAGTGTCGGCTGGTGGCCCCCAGGGGGAAAGCCTTCTCTGTGGGAGCACCGAATAATAATTCGGAATAATTTACTCACTGAACTTCGGACAGCCCCTGACCACTACTCCTTTGCCACGACCTGAAGACGTGGTTGTTTCACCAAGCGGGCTATGACTGATCTAAACTGTTTTTAGAATGCTAAATTTTTATTGTTTATTTATTTAAATTTATTGTTTATTTATTTAAATTAAACAATTATTTAAATTGTTCGTCATCTATGTTGTGTTGTTTCTATATATGTTATGCTTTTATATGAATCCTCCAATTGTAAGCTGCTCTGAGTCCCCAGGGAGAAGGGCGGCATAGAAGTCAAATTAAATAAATAAATAAATAAATAAATAAATAAATAAATAAATAAATAAATAAATAAATAAATATGGAGCAGTTGCCAAAAGTCTGAATTTTGATCAGGTAACCATCAGGTTGCTGCAATGGTCAAAAGTATGAAAAATGCTCATAAGTTTTTCAGTGACAAATGGTCACTACATTACCTGTTGTAAGTCGAGGACTACCTATAGCTGTAAATCATTCTTAGCTACCATCCTGGTGCATGTCTGTAATTAGGAAAAGAGATTTTACAATACTGGCATTCTGCAATAGGGACAAGAAATTTTATGATGCTACAGAATTTTTGCTTCCTCAGATAGGAATGGAGCGTCAACTGTGTGAAAAGGCCCTTAGTTTTGGTAGAACTGAGTAATCCACATTTTGTACTTTAACAGGTGGAAACCCAGCCTTTGAAACTTATTCCACAAACGATGCTTAAATAAAATCTATTCACCAAAGCATCATTTGCATACAGCGGAAGACTTAGACTTAGAATAACTTTATTGTCACTTTGAATGCACACTTATCTGCATAATTAAAATGAAATTTTGCTGCATACAGCTCTCAAAGGGTCTCCACCTTTAACATACACTACATAAACATGACAAAATAAATAAATACAAAATTATGCATATACCCACATATATTGTTTGACACGAAGAAACAACCCAGTCTAGTTCGGATGTACACATACATCACAATGAAGCACCACCCTTGCCCCTATTCCCTAGCAAGCAGCATTCGCTGGAGAAAAATGCTGCGTTAAAAGAAATAAATCTTTACTGAGACGCCTTTTGCCTTGCTTGGGGCTCATCCAGAAGCGCAATTCAGGTTGATCGCCGGAGAAGCCGCAAGAGGCTGCCCGAGCTACGGGCGTGACTACATCTCCCGACGTACCGCGCGGCTGTCTCTTCCGGGCGAAGCAGGAGGGGAGGGGGGAGTAGGAGGGCTCTGAAAGAGAGAGAGAGAGAGAAGGAGGGAGGGAGGAAGGAAGGAAGGAAGGAAGGTAGGCAGGCAAGGCAAGGGAAGGGTCGCGAGCGAGCGGGTGGGTGGAGAAAGCGGAGCCTCCGAGGCGAGAGCCAGGCGAGCAGGGTTCCCACAATAGCGGGCAGATCGTGAGCCGGTGGCGCTCCCGCGGTCTCTTGAATGCCGGAGAGAGCAATGCGGAAAGGTGGAAAATGGCAGAGCTGCAAATGTTACTAGAAGAGGAAATCCCTTCGGGCAAGCGGGCTTTGGTGGAGAGCTACCAGAACCTCACCAGGGTTGCGGACTACTGTGAAAACAACTATATCCAGGTAAGAGGCCGGGCAACGGGGTGGCAGCGGCTCCGAGGAGTCCCTTCCTCCCTTTAACGGGCAGCGGGGATGGGAGGGAGCCCCTTGCCTTCCGCCCTTACAATTGCAGGAAGCGGGCACCGACCGTGGCATTATAGGGGGGGGGGGCACGGTATGGCTCGCAGGTTTCCCCCCCACCCGCGTCCCACGCTTCCTTTGGGTTTTTACTTTAAACTTTTAACCAAACAGAGCTCTTCCTCACTTCCTCCTCCTCCTGGCCCTGAAGTCCAACTCCACCTTAGTCGCTCTGCTGTTTGCAAAGGAAGGAAAATGGGGGAGAGGAGTTACTGTATTTCATCACTTCGGAGCCGAGGGTGTGCCACCTAATAGGTGTTTACTGTAAGGCAGGCTGGGCAGACTTCTGTGGGGTTGTGGTTCGTTTGAATGGGGTGTGTGCCGGAGGGATGAGCTGCTCTTCCCGAGCCGCTGTCTTCCAGCGATGTCTGGCGGTCACTGCCATCCTTCCCAGCAGCCAGATTGGGGCGGAGGGTGGTTGTCTTCCAGCACAGCTGGTGGGCACCAGAAGATGGGAAGGGGGAGTTCCATCCAGAGGCAGAAATAGTTCATGGATTTAATAAGGCTGCTTATTAGCTTTCTCGGGCCAGTTTCCTCCTCCTCATCTCATACCTTCTCATTAGTTACTCTTTGCCCTCCTGATAATATCTTAAGGATCACGTGTGCGGGTTGCAAAACATGCATTAAAATAATGCTTGTTAGTGCATTAGAAAAGCAGAATTTCAGCTGGAAATAGAGAATAATTGCATGTTCTTAAATGGTGCTGGGGCCTGAATAGTGGCCAGATTTGTTCCTCCTGTTTTTCAAATATGTCAGTGGGGTTGTGGGAAAAGACTCTCATATAAATAGTGAATAATCATTTGGCTTGCTCATCTGGCAGGATGAATAAATCCTGGTAGGAACTGGAAGCAAAGGAACTGGAGCAAAAACCTTCTTGCACTTAGGCATGCTTATGGATGCAGCCACTCTTATAAATAACTTAGGGTAATGTAATCATGTGAGTCAATACTATATGGATATTTAATGTTTTCGCATATAAATCTTACTGAGTTAAATGAATTACATTCCTGCATGACATTAAATTGTTGAAATAATCAGGTGGAAAAAAATAAACTGCAGCTGGACAGCCGATCAAATAAAAAGCTATTTCTATCATGTCATGATGCTGTCTAAACAGGTAGACTTTAGGTATTAAGCATTTTACAGCAATATTTTTAGATTTCATAGGAAAGAATTCATTATAGATGAATTCTGTATTTATTTAAAATAAATACTTCAAATTTTTAGTTCCAATCACACTGTAATTCACTTCTTCAATGACTATTATCAACTGATCTTTCTTTATAAATATCTTAAGGATATGTGGTATAGTTTTAAGACAAGATATTTAATCAGATGGTACAATCTGGGTGTTAAAAAATAGCCCTATTTTGTACATTCCTAATGGAGGGCAGTACATTTTGGAAAATGTAACAGCAATTTAACAATTCTGAATATATTTTAGGTAGAAAAAAGTAACATGGGATCTGTTGCATCATGCTTCCTTATGTTCCAGAAATCTTTTTATCATGCTCATTGTCCATATTATTTAAGCTGTCTAATAATATTTACAAATAAAATTGTGTATTGTTTGAAGTGCTCATTCTTTTCTATTTTTCCAAATACTGTGTTGCATTCTGGGGATAATATGACTATTACTTGCATTGCTTTCAATTGATATGCTGTTCTGAATCTATTTAACATTTTCATTGCTAATTTAAGAGCTTGTAAAGGTCTAAATTATGTTTTAAATATTGATAATGCCCCAATTGTATTTTTAAAAAAGTATGCCAAATGATTCTACTTTTTTGAAAAGCAAATCCTACACATGGTTCTTGGATATGCCCTTCAGATGGATAGTTCTGTGTTGCCTTTCTCTTCTGCCAACCTCTGACACCAAAATGTGCAGAGTTAAGTGAAAATTGTGGAAAACAGGTAGAGGCCATCAGCACAATTATATATATTTATGTACCTTTGGGGAGGTGAAGGTTGAAAAAAAACCCTGCTCCTGAGATGGTTCGTTCAAGCTTAAGTTTAAATAAATGAGATTTAGTCTAGGGATCTAATCCTTAATCATCGAGTGCAGAATTTGCATTTATTTATGGAATGGTTCCCCTCCCGTAGGTATGTATACATATATGGTATGTCTGTATTCATTCTCTGGTAAGAAGATGGGGAAAAAAAAGATTCTGGTGAATTTGTATAAATACAAAGATAGCTTTAAAATGTGTGATAAGGTATAATAACCAAAATAATTGACTGTCAATGACTCTTTTGGATATGACACAGCAGATTTTAACTTTTTCTTAAATGTACTAGTAACATCCAAAGATGACTTTCCATACAAAATATATGCAGTCCTACATGGTACAGGCTACATGACATAAAACAAGGTCATTGATCTTAGAGTGCAGTAGAGAATTAATTAAAATCTCAGCCCTAATGTGATTTTGTTGGTCTTAGCCTGTTTCTCTACTTGAGTGCATGAATATCATTGGAACAAATCTTGAAGGATTGAATGCATGAAAAATGTGGAGCATTGATGAAAAATGTACTGTAAACAATGTTAGAAAAAAAAATCGGAAAAAAAATTCTGATTTAAATGGAGCAAGATGGAAAATAGGACAACTGGTCTGAGGTAAATGCAATTTATTTTTTGATAAATAAGATGCGAATCCATTGTAGTTTACAGAGTAATATAATATGTAATTGGTATTTTTGTATTTTCCCCCCAGAAAGAATTCACAATGTATCACAACTTTTGGGCCTTTCTAATAATTATTGGTGTAAAAAATCTCCACCTTTTTAAAACTTCTTTTTTAATATGAAAACATAATAACATGTTTTGAACCCATCAGTGCAATAAAGGCTAGAATAAATCATATACACTATCTAATATGAAAAAAGTTTGAGAGAAAGCTACTTCCAGATGCTTAAAAAGATTTAGATTAGACTTCAGTTGTAATATAAAACTTGTCTTCATTCAAGTAAATGCAGAGATGCTCTTTGACTTGCCAGAATGCTTATGTTGGTAATTTAGCATGAATTCATGTTACAACTTTCAGTTCAATTTTCTGTTTTAGCTTAATTTAGATATTATTTAAAATGTATGCAATTCCTACAAGAATTCTGAAATACTGAGGACAAATAGATTTGTTATAAAGTCTTCTTGCAAATGTAATCAGATTTGTAGTAAATACCATAATAATTCACACTCTTTACAATTGAATACATACTGGTAACTTTCAAAAATTTTTGTAAATCCACATTGATTTAGCCAAAATTAAAATACAGCATGAATATTGTTCTATTAGAGAAGTGTTGCTTTTCCTGTTCAAAGTGCATTGAAGTTTACCTAAGAATTTGTGGATTTTATACACATACACAGACACACACACACTCAATTAATGGGTACTGTGACATTTTCTTGCTCCACCCAAATAAAGCTGCTAATACAAATGTTTCAAAAAAGGCGAGGTTACTTTTGGTTTTACTCATGGGACATATGACAAATACAGTGGTGAGGTAACTGCAACATGTTTCAACCTGTTAGTGTGTGGTTCATTTCTCCCCCAACCTCATGTATTTGATACAATTTGTGGTGAACCTGTGTGGTATTACATACTGTTTTCATGTGCTCTGTTCTAATGCAGAATGCATGTGCTGTATTTCAATTTGGAATCCCTTTTTTTTTATGCTTTAAAAAAATACACATGGCTTGAAAAAGAAATTGTGAATTAAAAAAAAAACCTTTGCCTTGGCTAAGTTTTACAAGAAATCATTTTTAGGGTAATACTTAATTTTGGTGCTTTACAAAGGTTTAGTCTAACTCAGTATAAGGTGATAAATGAGTTGATAATACTGATTTGATTTTCCCTGAATTACAGGACAAGCTGGAGGAAGCCATCTGTTCCACTGTTAGACTAGCATAGTATAAAAAAGATTGTGTTTCCAAGGGATTAATTTGGTGGTAGTGGCAATGTCTATGTTGATGCTGTATTAGAGAATTTAACACGCAAGGCAGTAGGACTATGTAAAGTGTGCATGCTGGGACTTGGAAAAGTATCAGGATTATACAATTGCTGTTTTGCATTAGTTTTAAAGGATGTTCAATCCATTGCAACAGTATTTGTATCCCAATGTACATGTAAATGTATATCCCCAGAGAAAATACTAAAAACAAATTAAGAGGCAGGATGTAAAAAGTAATCTAAAGATCCTAGAATAAATGCATTCAGAATATTTATAAAATGGTTTTTACTTTTGCTAGAAGTTATTTGATTACAATCAATTCACACATTAACACAGGTGTGTGTAACTTCAAACACTTATATATAAATGTAGCAAACATGAGATTGTGGTTTTTTAAAAATAATTCTTAAATTGTTGGATATGGGGTTTGGCACAATGTGAACATCTGCTCTTTTGTCTTGCTTTTTTGCATTGGCAAGACACTTGGGCATGGCATGATCAGGAATAAACAAAGTTTAAATGCAAATATAACAGGGTTAGTACTAGTCAGTATTTATTAACAGATCTCAAACAGTATTTCATTTGGGGATTTGCTCCCTGTCTCAAAATGACTGCTCGTTGGGAGTTGATTTAAACATTTTAACATACACAGTATTGAAATTCTTTATGAAAAAGATGTGGTCAGTGGCAAAACCTGGATGACCTTGGTTAATACTAAAAAGGCCCAATTGGGTGGGCCTGATTATTAATAATTGGGAAGGAAGATAATCAGAACTATAGGATAGAGTGGGAGTTTGATAAACATTCTAAAAAAATGAAACGGGAAAGGACTTCTGTATTTTAGCAGGAAAATTAAACCTGTAACCTGTAATCCTCAGCAGTTGGCCTTTTTGAAGGATTCTTTATCTTTGTCCTAATGTGTTTATATTGCACATCTAACTTTCAGCCTAAATAATCAAAAGAATTTACCTGACACTTGTGTTTACACTTCCATAATTGTGATACTGTATATTCTTCTGGGAAAGAAAATACAACTTGGATTTAGTATCACTAAATCATAGTGTAGCTTGCTTAGTTTTAATTTAACCTCGTATGTGAAACTATATAATTGTGATTTGTACACGACGTTTATTGTTTATCCAGCAGTTTGCTGAATAAAATATGATTATACCCTGATGTAGTGCAGTGTATAAAACTTTGCTTCAGAATTTTGGACACAAGCGGGGATATTTTTTTGGAACTGAAGTAATTTTTTCTCTTAATTAATCACGAATATGATCATCCACTTTTTACCAAATCCTGAAAGACTCTTTTGAAATGCTGAGTTCAGAGAGGTGTAATTAAAATCAGTAGGTAAGTTTATTTCTGAGAAGTCTAAATTGGATATCTCTAACATATAAAGAGATATTTATGTACAAATCTTTTGGACTGGAATCCTTTCTGTATCTTAGGTTGCTGAAGCTGAATAATACCATATTGTACTAGAAAGTAACTATTAGCCAAGTAACTAGAGTCACTATGTAAAATAAACAATGACCAAAGCTTCAAGATAGTAAGTATCCTTTAAGTCTGATATATACGGATTACTTGAAAAGGCTTATCTGAGATGAGTGAAAAGGGAATGCTAGTAGAAAACATTTGGAAGATGCCAATGGGTTTCAAAGGCAGTTTGATATTTAAAGAAACCAAGTGTGTTTCAGGTATAGGACTTTATGAGGAACTGAATATAAATAAAATGAAACTTATGCAAGTGCGGTGAAGATTTCAGAATCTCAATAACAACGGGGGAATTTGTAAAGCTAAGTTATTATAAATCTGTCATAAATTTCCAGAATCTTGTGAGACACAGATTTCTTGGGTGCTACATTTCTGCTATAAATAAAAAGGTAGAACTTTTATGTGTGTTTTAAATTTTCTATAGTGCACTGATCCTTACTGATATAGTGTATATTTAGTTATACATTATTTCTTCCTGGAAAAATACCAGTTTGGAATCATGGGAAGAGACTCCTAATTAGGGCTAACAAAAGGAAACTTGCTGTACTTGTTTATTATGTCCTATGCCTTAATTTTTGCAGTTTGATATCTTGAAGTGTAAATTAATCTTGGACCCAATAGTGATTCTTCCTTCCAAATCACAATCTAGTAACTGGGCGGGGCAGAGGTGGGGGTGAATAACTTTATGCTTTACATTTATGGGAGGAAATATGGTTCATTTATATTTTGACTTCTTCTAATTACATTGGCCAGCTCCTCAAATGTTGCATAGCAGGGAAAAGAGCTGGATTCACAGAGCATGCTAAATTGGAAGAAAACAAGGTTCATCATGGTTTGCTTGATTGCTGAATGCTATTAGTGATGAGATTCAAATATTGAGTTAAGTCATGATTTACTCAACCTCACTTTATTGAATAAATCACAATGTTGCCAAAATGTAAGCCATAACAATAATAAAATAACAAATGGTTATTATCTTTAGTTGGTCTATAACATGTCATTTGTAATTTAATAATTTTAGAAATATAATTTGAAGAAGGTACTTTTAAAATTTTACGATAGAATACATTGTTGTTTTAGTGCTTTACAATGTGCCTAAGGAAAATAAACTAATTTGACATCATTATTTGCAAATTCAGTTGAGTTAAAATAATAAAATGGTTCTAACTGATACTCTGAAATGTGTTTCTTAAAATTACATATTAAATAACCACCGGAGTCTACTAATTAAGTAATATTGTTGATGATATGTTAAAAGGTATAATTCAGAAACAAATAATGGGTTCATGAATAAAAGAAAAGTGTAGTGAATGATGATTACAGTAAATAAATGTTGAAACAAATGTTTGAAGTGTGTGATTTA
The DNA here is from genome assembly GCA_032468115.1 of Grayia smithii. Classification (NCBI taxonomy): domain Eukaryota; kingdom Metazoa; phylum Chordata; class Lepidosauria; order Squamata; family Grayiidae; genus Grayia; species Grayia smithii. The sequence goes on along the minus strand of JANHFM010005477.1, from coordinate 129,521 downwards.
TCTATTTTGGAAAAGGCAATATTTTCTACTAATGTTGCAATGATAGATTGTGATACAATAAAGTATTTTGAGTTCTCAGGTCATTGAGATGGGTGTGAATTCAATAAAACAAACTAAAATATTTTATATTGTTTATATTATTGCAATGGATTCATTTGTAAGCCAGTGACTATTTATTAAAATAAAATATAAGTCTGCCTTCCTTCCTTCCTTCCTTCCTTCCTTCCTTCCTTCCTTCCTTCCTTCCTTCCTTCCTTCCTTCCTTCCTTCCTTCTCTGTATTTTCAGTTTGTATTTTTATTTAAAAAAACATTTTTCTTTAAGATTCAATAAAATCTTGATTGTCCATTGTACAATATATAAATATTAAGTATTATTTTTTAAACCATGGTCTGCATCATCCTGTTTTATTTTTTTTAAGTTCCACATTCTTTAAGTTTGTGCCATGTCAGTCCTAAATTACTTTTTGCCATGGTCTGAAGAAAAATATTTATACCAAACTGTCTTGGATAATGTATTAGAATGCACATCCTGTTTACAGAAATCAGTTGCAGACATTTTATTTTGGGAAAGCATTTTTTCATTCTGCTCTTTACCCAAAGAGTTTCCCAGAGTGGCTTACATTCAATAAAGTAAGGCAGTCTCTTAAAGTAAGACATATATTTAAAAAGTCTAAAATATGTAATGCAAAAAGGACAAAAATTGGAAAAATAGGGAGGAAAAAGCATATTAGGCCAAGCTTATGTAATCATAGATCTGTGTATCTTCTTTGTTTTTGTAGCACATGATTAATTTGGTTAGTATCTGGGAAATTTTCCATACATTATGTTCTAGATATATAAAAAAAAGTTCTAAAGTGTAATTCAGGTAGTCATTGATTTACAACAGTTTATTTAGTGATTGTTCAAAGTTATAACAGCATTGAAAAAGGTGACCTATGGCTATTATTCACAGCCATTGTAGCATCCCCATGGTCACATGATTTACATTTGGATGCCTGACAACTGCTTCATATTTATGACGGTTGTAGAGTCCCAGAGTCATGTGATTCCCTTTTGTAACTTTCTGACTAAGTCAGTGGGGAAGCCAGATTCACTTAACAACCAAGTTACTAATTTAACAATTACAGTGATTCACTCAACAAATGTGGCAAGAAAATTCATAAAATGGGACAAAACAAATTTCTCACTTAGCAACATTAATTCTGGACTGAATTCAGTGGTGGGTTTCAAAAACATTTACTACCGGTTCTGTGGGTGTTGGCTTGGTGGGCGTGGCATGGCTTGGTGAGCATGGCTTGGTAGGCGTGGCAGGGGAAGGATACTGTAAAATCTCCATTCCCACCCCAATCCAGGGGAAGGTTACTGCAAAAATCTCCATTTCCTCCTGATTAGCTGGGATTCGGGAGGTAGAGAATAGATGGGGGTAAGGCCAATCAGAAGTGGTATTTACTGGTTCTCCAAACTACTCAAATTTTTTGCTACTGGTTCTCCAGAACTGGTCAGAACCTGCTGAAACCCACCTCTGGCTGAATTGTGATCGTAAGTCAAGGACTGCCTGTATCCATTACCAGCCAAAGAGGTTGCTGTAAACCTAATACATTTGCTTATTTTCCTCTGGTAGTGAAGTTGTCCTGTCTGAAGTTGGATGATTATACTTTTGGACAACTGTAGCTAAAATACCTGTAGTATAACAGTATATGAAACAAGAATATAGAATCAGAAATTTAATTTAATTTAATTTAACTAATATTGCATGTGCATTCTGATTAAAGTACAAGATGGATTACCATAGATTATGTATCACTGAGGCCAAACTGGATCTGTGAGTGAGAGGTATGTAAAATTCTACAAAAGCTCTCTGAAACGGCCACCTGACCATGTAAAATTCAGAACTTTTCGTAAGAGCACATTTGTATGCAAGGATTCCCTTTCGTTGGAATCCTTTTCTTGGATTCAGTACAGTAGAGTGGGAGGGCTTGTAGTGGTTTGATGAGTGGGATATTTCAAAGGTATTAAATATTTAATGCCTTCTTCATGCAGTAGATTTCCTATGAACTGATGTTTGTATTTAGTGCATCTTCAGTCTTGTATATCCCCTTTTTGTATCAATGACTGCTCTGTCACCAGTTTGAAAGAGTAATTTATTAAGGGTACATCTGTCCCAGCTTGTTTTTAAAAGAACTGTGTGTGGAAAGTCTAATCTGTACCCCTTCTCTTATCTCTTGGCAGATAATTACTGTTTTGTTGATGTGCTGGTTTCTTTGTGAGACTTGGTGTTGTTGCTCCTGAATCACTGCTTTCTTCCTGAGTTGTAGAGATGTCAAATTTTCTGAAATTTTGAAACTATTAACGAAAAAAGAATGGAAACTTGGGGAAATGGAAATAGGAGTCTTATCAACACCCCTCTCCCCCAGGTAGAAAGCAGGACAATGGGTGAGCTGCATTGTAACAGCAAAATGTGATTTTTGAGTGCAAGAATCTCTTCAAACATACGCTTTTTCATGGGACTGTCCATATCTCTGTACTGTGCATGGGTTTTTTTCCTCCATAAAAATGTTTTTTTTAAATATCATATATACTTGCAGATAAGCGGACAATTTTAGATGCCAAAATATACCTCAAAATATGGCTTTATATACCTGCATAGAAGCCCCATCCATGGATAAGCAGACCCTTTTAGTTAAACAAAAATACTTAACTAAAATACCATGAAAACATGTGCACCCATGGATAAACTGACATATTTTTCATGGTATGTTGTTTTCAATTTCTGCAGCTGAGCTTATCCATATATTTACAGTATATGACTGCCACTGCTATTGTGTATATCTTTCTTCCAGGACAATGAGGTCAAGTTAAAAAAGAACTCAACCATTAATCTTTAGATAAAAAGTCAACAAGAGGAAGAAAGACCGTGATCAAAAGAGGACTGAATGTTTCCTTCACTTTTGAAAGTATTAGTTTCCGCCCAGAAGGAAATGCATTCTTGTGCTCTTCATTTAAGAGTTATATTTTGTAGTGAGTTCTTGCCATAAAATTTTAGTAAGCTAATGCTGTAACATCAAATTCATGCTAGTACAGTGTTAGTGAAGTAATTTGGGAAACAATATATGAATTTCATAATATTTTTTCCCTATTTTTCTGGAGGAAACTAAGGAGATTTGGGGAAAATGGGGTTTCCCTCTTCCATTGTTTTCTGCTTTTTCCCCCTGCACATTCACGTTGGGTGCACTTGATCACTCTTGCACAAGGACAGTCTGCCTCCATCTAGAAGCGAAGCTACATTCTCATTGCTGACCTTCCAAAATCTACATTAGGCCAAATTCTTCCGGAGAGCATTTGAAGATTGAATGGTCACTATCATACTTCTTTCAGTTTTTATATTATGTATTCTTTTTTTATTATTTAAGTAATATCAGAATTGTTTTCTGAGTCATGCAGTATAGACACAATAATTCTGATTTCAAACTTATCTTGTGGCTTCTTGCTTTTGATTATCTTATCTGTCACCTCTACACCTTTCTCAACAATAATTTAAGTATTAGGCAAAAATATTTCAAAATTTTCCAGACTTTTAAAGGATGGTAGACTTTTGAAAAGGATAATACTTCTGTTTTAAATGTCTGTCTTAAAGAAATGTTGCCATGTTTTGAAGCTTTTAAAAAATACTGTACTTGCATCTTGTTATTTATTAATTCAGCCATTATGGTAACATAAATATACATGAAAGTTCCAGGATATAAATTATGTACATAAAATACATAATAAATCACATTACATAAAATGCAGGTACATTGCTACTGAAAGTTACCCAGGCTATCCTATTTGATTGTTATAATTTGACTGAGTAGCATCATAGATGAGACTTTCAATATTATTATTATAGCATAGCAATACTACAACAAAGACATTTCTGTTAACTTCAACTTTTCTTACTATCATTTCAATGAAAATAGATTTAACAACTATTTTTGCTTGTTTTATCTGATAGACGAAATAACAACAATCTATCCTGGAATATATTAGATGAACTGCTAAACAGCATTCAGATTTTTTTTCTGAAAAATTAAGAGAAAAGCACATGTCTGAATGTCTGTGGAAATTCTCAGTTATTCAGGTCATGGCTGTCCCAAAGGTGCTTTTTCAAGAGGCAACTGGACTTTCTGATTTTTCAAGAAGCTTCTTCAGCTCTGACTGTATGGTGGGGAATAGAAGGATTTATATTTCTTGCAGACAGCTCGTCATTTGCATTATTTTAGCAGGTCTTTAAAGTCACCTGGAAGTTTATCTGTGTCATCAGGGTCACCTGAGTGGTGCAAATTGGTGTGGAGCCCTCTTGGAACTGTTGAAAGGACTGTGTTGTAGATTAGAGATAGATGATGTTGTATCCATCCCCCTCTGTTGAGAGAGGACAGTTCAATTTTGACATACATGGCCTCTTTAACTTCTCTTTCAAACCAGCGATCCTCTCTGTCCAAAATATGGACAGCTGAAGCCAAATACCCTGATTCACTGATCATTATTTTGGGAGATCTAAATAAGGCAAACTTAAGGAAAGAACTACCAAAATACTTTCAGCATGTCAATTGTCCC
>JANHFM010005477.1:86494-97569 GCA_032468115.1 Grayia smithii | reverse complement strand
CTCTTTATTTTAACTGGAAAAGTTGGGGGTCGTCTTATACGCCCAGTCATCTTATACGCCGGAATATACGGTATATTAAAAGCTGCAGACCAAAATTGGTTGTGATTTAATTAACACATTTTAAGAAAAAATGTGTAGGAAGTTTTGAGGCAAACAGACATGTTATTTCAGAAGTCTGGGAGTTATGTTGTAGGTGTTTTGCCCTTATTGAGCCATATCTTCAACCATCATGGTATTGTGAGATCTGTAATCCAAATTATCTGAAGGGCACTTACTTACTCTGGGTCAAATTTATTTAAGAACATATGCTTAGATAGGTTAATGAATAAATTCCCTCCTTTTTCTTAGGACTTTTTCCAATGTGACTTTTTTTTTTTTTTGAAAGATGCTACTATAGCGGATGTTTTCAGTTACCTTGGCAAGATCTATAAAAGCATTTATTGTATATATAAACTGTTTAAACAGCCTTGTCTGTGTGCCAATGTTTCTGATTTGTATGTGTCTTTACTCATAATGTGCCAGAAACAAAGGCATGGTGAGAGCTTATAAGATGCAAATTTAAGGGAATTGACAGAATGAGGCCAGTTTATAGAAGTGTCCATCTGATGATTACCATGTATAAGCATCTTAAAAAGCAAATGGCTGCTTTTGGCTCAATGGCTATTTTCCAGTCTAATTGTGGTCCAGCTCAGATTTTTGTTATTAAACACAATTATCTGTCTCTCTTTTTTGAACCATAAGCATAACAGATATATGATGTATACCATTCTTGCTTAAATCAATGTATGCAACAAATTATTTGCATCAAATTTTCTTTCTGAAAAAGCACCTGCACCAAATATATATTGCTATCATAAGAGACACAGCTTCCTATTCACATAAAGATATGAAAGGATTTTTGTTGTGTTGACTGTTGTTGTGGAATTTGTACGAGTTTTATAGCGAAGTAGGGTAAGTTACAAACAGAAAAACAAATACTCACTGCAAGTTGATCTCTGTTTTTTTGTCTTTGTTTTTAGTTAAGGTAGAAAGACATTATAGGACAAGATGGTTTAAAAGGAGACAAACAGTGAAGCGTACATTGTAGACTTCCCTTCTGTGTAATGATATAGGGCATTATTTATGTGCCTTGTTAATATTGCATTATGTGCCACTGGCAAAACATCTCAGTCTGAAAACCTACCTGCAGTATTAGAGACAGATTTTACAATCCCTTGGATTGGAACTAGAAGAAGTGCTAGAATGAACTTTGTCAGGAGATCCTGGTTTATTATGCTGTTTCAATGCTTTGCACTTTATTCCAATATAAATTCAAAAACTATAAATGCATGAATACATAATTGCCTTTCTTTAATTTTGAATATATTTTATTGGGTTAAATATTCTTACTTTCAAAAATTGGTTTGCAGTGTTTTATTTTACATTGCAATAGATTTTCTTTTTCTGTGATGTTATGTGACAAAAGAAATAGTCTTTATGTTTGTTTTAAATTCTCCTTAGGCATCATATGCTTTTATTTCAATAGGGCAATGCTATTTAGCTTGCACTTGGCATAGGTTACATTTTTCTTGCTAAGAGCTATATTTTATTAACAATGATATGGTGACATTGTTTGTATTGCACTGTATGCTATTGGACCATTATATACACAATATGTATCTTTCTACAGTTAGTGCCCTAATTGTTCTTATTCTTTAATCAATGTTTATGTATAAATATAAAATTGCCCAAAACATGGACCTTTACTTGATGAGACCCTTCTTATCATCAAGGATCTTGAAGATTTGACTCAGCAGTTCATGTGCTCAGTTTTCATTCCATATTTTTTTAAAAGGATATTGCCATCTTGACTCTATTTTTAGGTGTTCCCTTCTGCTTTGAGTAGATGTCTTCTACTGCCACCTGCTACTTTCTTTTACAAGTTGCACATATGTTTTTGTACAACAGTTGTCTGTGGTTTTTTGGCATGCAAACTATTACTTACAGAACATAAACACAGTGTTCTGTTCTCATTGTGAAGTAGTGACAAAATCCCAGTTGCTAGAAAAGCCTTTCGTTTTCAGCTATCTTTGTCTCAAACATCATACATGGGCTTCCGTATAGTTTTAGTATTCTAGTCATGACTGCCAGAAGACAAACACAAGTTGTTCTAGGCCTTCCTTGAGCTCTTGTTTTGTTGAAAAAAAGAAGGAAACGGCCAACAAAATTTAAAAAAAAGTAGAAACAGGAAGGAGCTAAAATAAAGAATATGATGAGAAGCTCAAGTGAAAAAAGAGAAGCAGTGTTGATAGAATTGGTATTCTGGTCAGATGATGACTAATGATTTGCCTATGGACGGATCTGATTTATGGGAACACGAAGCTGCTTGAAAAATTGTGTGAAAATTCAGAATTTCTTTTATGAGGAAGGATGCCTGCTGGTATAAAAATACTAATCTTTAAAATATTTTATGTGCTAGCTAGTCTGTGATGAAAATAAAGATTTGACTTAAAATATTTTTCACAGCTTGGACTCTCTTCTTATGATGTGTCTAGAATACATTAAAATTAAAGTTTTGCCAGCATGGTTAATTCCCTGGGCACGGAGAGCATATATAATCTGTAGTATTGATTTTTTTAAAAATGCACAAAGAGATTTGATTTTTTTTTTTTTACCATGCTGGGTTCTCAAAACTTTATCTAATTCTCCCAATCTGTAAAAAATTAATCACTGGAAATATTTCAAAATTCATCATGGAAATTTTGTAATCCTATTTTTTTTATAGTAGGCAAACCAATTATAATTTTTAAAAAAATGGCTTGTGGGGTCTGAGTAATGCAAGATTTTTGTAAATATTTTTGTAAAGTAAGCCCTTGGATTTTTAAAAAATGTTTTTTGCATTTTTTATGTTCCAGCACTAGATGTGCTAGACTAGTTAGTCAGTAAGAAATCCTGACCAAAGCCCTGTTACAAAGTTGGACTTTATTCACCAGATATTTGACTTCCAATCTAAGTTGTGAGAAAGTGATAAGATGCTAGGACAGAGTTCAGATAAAACGAAAGGCATTAGAAGCAACATTTCTTAGTCTTTTTTTCACTGTATAGAAGCATGTTTCACTAGAAACAGAATAATTTTCCAAGTGTCTGAAATGGGTTACGTGATGTTGTAGTGTGGGTGTGTTCTTCAGCTGCACATTTCTTTTGCTCCATTTCTTGCCCTTTTAACATTTTAAAAATATCAGTGTTACGAAACCTAGTGGAAGTAATTTAATTCCTGCAGAAGTGTGGGTTTAAGCATTTCTCAGAAGCTTTTTTATTACATTCATGTATACATGCCTTTTTTGAATTTTTATGTAATTCTCTTACATGCATTAAGGAAGCAGAAGTAAAGAAGAATTAATAAAATTGTGAGTCACCATCAAGAAAGTAGAACTTATTTCTTAAAAAAATGTGGATCAAAATGGCTTTATGAATGGGAAAAAATGACTCTATAGGTAGTCCTAGACTTACAACAGTACATTTAGTGACCATTCGAAGTGACAATGGCACTGAAAAAAGTGACTTATGATCATTTTTCACACTCAAAACCTTTATAGTAGCCCCATGATCATGTGATCAAAATTCAGGCGCTTGGCAATTGGTTCATACTTGCAACAGTCGCTGTGTCCCAAGGTCATGTGATCCCCTTTTGCAACTTTCTAACAAGCAAAGTCAATGGGGGAACCAGATTCATTTAACAACCATAGTACTAACTTATCCATGGCAATGATTCACTTAACAACTGTGGCAAGAAATGTCATAAAATGGGGCAAAATTCACTTAACAAATGTCTCACTTAACAACAGAAATTTTGAACTCATTTGTGGTTGTAATTGTGTATTCCTTTAAGTAACAGTGCTAACATTAAAAAGATATTCCTGATATTCCCCAGTCAGGACTTAACTAATGATGGGCTAGAGAGACCAGGGTCTCTGAAATTTGGTTATGTGGTGAATTGCACAATGAAAATGGCAACTAGGAAAAAGGCAAATTTTGTGTTGTATCTTAGGAAGGGGTTTGAATTAAATTTTGGGGTGCCCTATGATATAAGGCAGTGTTGGTGAACACTGTTGGTGAGTGCCGAAATGGGAGCATGTGGGAGTACATGCCAGAAACTGGAAGAGCAGCCGCCCGGTGCGCATGTGCACACTGAGAAGATGATCTTCCGGTTTCCAGCACACGCATGTGCACCAGTCACCTGATGTTCCAGTTTCCAGCACGCATGCATGCGCAAAGATCATCTTCCCAGTGTGTACACATGCATCGGGCAGCTGCTCTCCCAGAGAGCAGTGAGAGACGGCTCACATTCCTGGAGAGATGGCTCTGTGTGCCACTTATGGCACGTATGCCATAGATTTGCCATCAGGGATATAAGCTATGCCATTTGGTTCTTTTCACTTCAAATATTGGAACATATGAAAAAACTGGAAGGAAAATCCAGTATAGTATAATTTCAATAAGAAAAGACTGTTGGATGTAATTCACTCTTAGCCTTGAGACCTCACTGGGTAACACAATTATTATTTTTTAACACAATCAGCTTCACTGATTATTGGCCGGAAAGAATTGAGGGAAAGAATGCTACATACATCATTCTTGAATCCCTTGAGAAAAGACAAATACAAATTTAATACATGAATAAATAACAACAAACTTTACCATGTAACAAGATCACAATATTTGCAATTTTATGATTATAACAAAACGGAGGGAGCTATATCCAATGAAAACCTTCCCTATTTCAGTAATTAAAATGTGAAAATACCAATTTAAAAGGGCTTTAAAAGGGGTTTGAAGACTTAGGGAAGGAGTCATCATGCTTATGTTCCTGCTTTTTTGAGTTCCTATTAAGCATACATTGAGCATACTATTTGAACAGAACCACCCTTCAGATTTTTAAAGAGGTATTATCCTTTTCTTTCAATGTAAGATCTACTCGTATATCTCAGTATATGTCTTTTAAGTGCTTTTGTGATAGATAGATATATATCAGAACTGAAAGCATATTGAAATTAGAATGAAAAGTATAAAATTTTGGATACTGTTAGTCTTGGGAAGCTTTAAATAGAAGTGACTAGGCCTGATTAGTTGGCCATGTGTTTTCACTGTTTTATCTTATTATGCATTTTGAAGTTACTTCCAATACAAAAGCACAGATATTGAGTATGTGCCTTAACTATTTGGGGTATAAACAGTCAAAAACAGATTGCACATTTCCTGTTTTGCTATTTTTTTTAGTGCTTTAGCTGTACAACTTTGACAGATTAAAGAAAGATAATACTTCTATTAATTTTAAGAAAACCATATTTCTTCATTTTGTCTTATTTTAATTTTTTTAAGATACATTTCTTCTGTTCTCAGCTAAACAGTGGTAGAATTCCCTGATATTTTAGCAAAATAAAAGCAGTAAGATTCAAGGTTTCTAATTTTTTCCATACAACACATGCCATTTGAAAAAATGGAATAAATTTCAGTCAGCATCACAATTATTTTTGGGATCATAAATTTTATTACTTGTTCTGAAGTGCCTCCATGCGGTATTCCATCTTGGCTTCATTAGCAGAAATTTTAAGTTTAAAAAAAGGTGGAAGCAGTAAGATATAATAATATTTGAGTGAAATTTGATTTCTGGAAAATACATAGACATGTATTTTATGGGCAACAATATCAAAATAATTTCCTTTCTGTCTAGCTATTTAATGTATAGTCTCAGGATACTTGATGGTCAAATCATCGAATATATTTACACAAAATGTATTCCAAAAGTAAATGAGGAAAATATGCGGTTTACCCATAATAGTCCTACTCACAACCCAAACACTGAATACTAAGTCTTCAGAAAGATTGTTATGGACCATATAAGGCCATGTGAGTTGCACTTTTTTAATGTCCAGATTCTAGAAAACTGAGCTTTGTTTAGGAATTCCTTATAGGAGCAGTAATATTAACTGATTTTAAAAGAAAACACAGTTAAAGTCTGTGTCTGGGTTCTGATATCTTGTAATATCAGTAATATCTTGCTCTTGATACTTTATTACTTTATTACTTTATTAACTGCTGCCTGACTAGTAAGCTTTTCCAAGCTTATCTGAGTAAGGACTGTGAGTATATTATTAATAATGGAAACATAAGCTCCCTAGATACTGGATTCTGTGCTTCAGACCAAATTTTTATTCTCATTCTGTGAATGTAAACCTTGTACTGAAAACATCATGACCTTATTCCACTTTCTAGTGAAAATGTTCAATATTAGCAATTCTGAAAATTAATCACAGCTACATTATTCAATAATGTAAGTTTAAGTTCAGTGTATATGCAATCTGCTACAGAACTACTATTGAAACAACTTTATTTATGAAAAATCGAATACATCTGGGAGGAGTTGTTGTTATGAAAAACTGTCCTGTGATTTCTTCATGCTGGTTGGAAGATATGTGAATTATAGCTCTGTGTATCGGGAAGATTTATTTATTTATTTATTTATTTTATTAAACTTGTATGCCACCCTTCTCCCGAAGGACTCAGGGCGGCTCACAAAAATAAAAAACAAACAATGGACAATAATGTAAAGATAACAATAAAAGCGATAAAAATAAGACATATATAAATATAAAAAACACATAAAAGTCAATTAAAATCGAAGACAGCACTAGCCCATTTGGTGGAACAACCATGTCTTCAGGTTGCAGCGGAAGGAGCGAAGGTCGGGCAGTCCGGAGCTCAACGGGCAATTCATTTCAGAGGGTCAGTGCGCACACAGAGAACGCCCTCCCCCTGGGGACTGCCAGCTGACATTGCCTGACTGACGGCACCCTGAGGAGGCTGATTCTGTGGGAATGCACTGGATACTGGGAGGATGCTATTGGCAGAAGGTGGAACCCCGGGCCTAAGCCATGTAGGGCTTTAAAGGCTAGCACTAGCACCTTGAAGCGCACCTGGAGGACCACTGGAAGCCAGTGCAGCTCATGCAGGAGAGGTGTAACATGGGAGTAACGCGGTCTCCCGTAACAACCCACATGGCCGTATTCTGGACCAGTTGGAGCCTCCAGGTGCACTTCAAGGGCAGCCCCATGTAGAGGGCATTGAAGTAGTCCAGCCTAGAGGTAATGAGGGCATGAGTGACTGTGCATAGGGCATCTCAGCCCAGGAAAGGGCGCAACTGGCACACCAGGTGAACCTGTGCGAAGACCTCCCTGATCACAGCCGCCAAATGGTCTTCTAATGACAGCTGCGAATCCAGGAGGACACCCAAGTTGCGAACCCTTTCTGAGGGAGCAAGAACCTCCCCCCCCCATCAAAAGTGATGGGACTTCTAGGACACAAGGTGCCGGTATCCACAGCCACTCAGTCTTAGAGGGGTTGAGCCAGAGCCTGTTCCTTCCCATTCCGGCCCGCACTGCCTCCAGACATCACGTGAAGGGCATCCCTGGGCTGGTCCAGGGTGGAGATGAAAAGCTGGGTATCATCTGCATATTGATGATACCTCATCCCGAAACCACAAATGATCTCACCCAGTGGCTTCATATAGATGTTAAAAAGGGGGGAGAGAACCGACCCCTGAGGCACCCCACAATTGAGGGGCCTAGGGGAGGATCTCTGCCCTCCCGCCCACACAAACTGCGAACTACCCGAGAGGTAGGAGGCGAACCACTGTAAAACAGTGCCTCCCAGCCCCAACCCCCTGAGTCGTCGCAGCAGGATACCATGGTCGATGGTATCAAAAACCGCTGAGAGGTCAAGTAGGGCCAGGATAGAGGAATATCCTCTATCCCAGGCCTGCCAGAGATCATTTACCAGGGCGACCAATGCTGTTTCCGTGCTGTGACCGGGCCTGAAACCAGATTGGTATGGATCTAGATAGTCTGTTTCATCCAGGAATTGTGGAAACTGGCATGCCACCACGGACTCAATAACCTTCACTATAAAGCGAAGGTTGGAGACAGGATGATAGTTGTTAAGGGAGTCTGGATCCAAGGCAGCCTTCTTGAGGAGAGGTCGAACCACCGCCTCTTAAGTGCGGCGGGGAAGACCCTCTTCCTTAAAGAAGCATTAATAATGCCTGGATCCAGTCTCCAGTCACCTCACGGGCTGCTGAAACAATCCAGGAGGGACATGGGTCCAATAAACATGTGGAGGCACTCAGCCTACCCATGATCCTGTCCACATCATCCACGGATACAGGGTCAAACTCAACCCACCAAGATCTGTCCCCGTCTCCTCGCCGGACTATGCTCAGTCAGAGTCCAAACCCGTCTGGATCTGAGCGATTTTATCCTGCAGAAACTGTACAAAATCCTCAGCTCTGCCCTGTAAGGGGTCCTCCCTCGCTCCCTGATTGAGGAGCGGGTCACTCTAAACAGGACCGCTGGGCGGTTTTCTGCAGACGCAATGAGAACAGAGAAATAATCACATTTCACTGCTTCCATCGCCACTAGATAAGACCTAATATGGGTTCTTAACAGTGTTCGGTCAGACTCGGATTGGGAGGATCTCCAACAGCCCTCCAGGTGTCTTTTCCGATTACAATCTAACTGTTGTCCTTCGTCCTGTGTAAATCTTCAGTCCAGAGTCAGTCTATAATTTTCTAATTGTGCCACTAATTAGGACAGGAAATTACTTAGTAAACATAGGAAACACTACTGGTAAAAATGCACAGCTCTGCAACTGCTACAGATGTTCTTGAGATGAACCAACAGATAGGCAGGAAGAACACTGGTCACTTCTTGATCTGGAATCATCACCTATTTCCTTCTGCAATGCCATGACAGCAAACTTGAATGTGCTCAGGAAGAATGATCCTTGTTTTGATACTCTAATGGTTGAGCTCCCTATCCTCTCCCCCTCTAATTGGTAGCACTTTGTTCTTTCATTTGTGGCAAGAGAAGGGAGGCAACCTGAGCTCATTATTCTACCTTTTTCACTGTCATGGAGGAGCTAACTCTACTTGAGGAACTGGCCCATGGCTGCTCCATTACTATTGATTAACTAACGTTCCCTAAAATCTCAGGCAGAGTGACAGATACAGCAAATGGTTTACTTTGCTAAGGAGCTTAACAAAGAACAGGTGGTCCTTGACATACAACCATTTGTTTAGTGATTGTTCAAAATTACAATGGCAAAAGTGACTTATGACCATTTTTCTCACTATGACAATTGCAGCATCCCCATGGTCATGGGATCAAAATTCAGACGCTTGGCAACTGACTCCTATTTATGACTCTGATAGTGTCCTGGGGTCATATGATCACCTTTTGCAACCTTCTGACAGGCAAAATCACTGGGGAAGTCAGAGTCACTTAACAACTGTGGTACTAACTTTACAGCTACAGTGATTCACTTAACAACTATGGCAAGAAAAGTCACTTAGGGGCAAAACTCACTTAGTATCTTGCATAGTAATGGAATTTTGGGGCTCAGTTGTCAGAATCCCCTTATAAGTCTAGCACGAGTCATTTTCTAGAGAAAAGAAGACCCAAGAAGAGATATATTTACACCCACACCCAACTCTCTACATTCTCTGTGGGGAGTCCTTTTCTCAAAGGCCTCCATGGTGGATATAAAAATATAAACATGGATCTCTGCAGGGGCCTTGCTGTGGGACAGGACTATGCAAGGAGTGGGGGAGGAGAGTCTCTCTTACACTTGATTCAGGTGTGTGAGTTTATGTTGAATGGCAGGTCATTTCTCTGCATCAATCATAGTCAAGAGATGAAGGGACAGGGGTGCCTCAAGGCCCCTTTCTACATTTTCTCTTTTTACATACTTTTCCAGGATTGCTTTTATGTACCTGTTCAAGATTAAAGTGCAGTGGGTGGGGACCTTGAGGGTGGAGTATTAGCTTTCTTTTAGTAAACTGACTCAACAATCATTGCTGATGCTTAAATACTTTTACAGATTTCTGGCTCATTTCTGAGCACAAGAAGAAAAGTTATTTTTTGAAATTTAAACTTTAAAAGTTTGAACTTTTTACATAGCTTTAAAGTCTGATATAATTTGGGATTTGTAGAGAGCATGATCTTTAAATCAGAGAGCTGGAGGTCAATCAAATATATTGGGTTATGGATATAACTGGCAAATAAAATAGCTGATAGAGGCCACTCCAGTGGAATTTGGATATACATTTCAACTATTAATATTTTCCTAACTTTTAGTCTGATATATTATTACATAAGCAATTTTGTTTGTTAAGGCTGTGAGCTTCAACACACTTTGGAACACAGCATGAATAAATACAAATAGAATTGCATAATAATGGTGACTGGTTTTTATAGCCCTAAGAATTTTAAGCATTATCTCAACATCTACAAGCAAGAATTGCTCACACTTGGTTCGCCATAGACTGCAAATTAATCACTTGATAATGTATTTATTTACTTCGTGTGGTTAGCAGCTCTTCAGTGAAGTTCTCAGAGCAATTTAAAATAAGAAAACTGGAGCTAAAACTACACCAAAACAACGGTCTAGAACCAATTTCTAAAATAAAACACTTTCACATTTAAGCACCAGAAAAATTTAGATAAGTAAAATTGTTGTAAGCTGGAAGAGAGCGCAAAGGGAATGTTTGGGATTTAGAACTCAGATGTCAGTACAGAGAAAAGCTTGACTCTAATTATTCTTGTTTTACATCTGGACAAAAGAGACCCTTTGCAGCAGCATCTTGGAAGCTGATTTAAATACCACTGTGATCCATTACTAGGTGTCATTCAAAAAGTTATAGCTAACCATAAGAGACCTTTCCCAGATTTCCTGCCTTGTATTTTAAGAATGATCTGTTAGCATACAGATTATGAAAGCTCTTTAAGCTTTCTGTGATAGAAAATCTGTTTAACTCAATTCTTATTTAGAGGTTAGAAGTCTTGAGCCAACAAAAGTGGTACAGCAGCACCTCCCAGTGGCTACATTCAAGTAGCTATACTGAGCATAGAAAATTGAGAATGTTATAGAGCAGTGATGGCTAACCTTTTTTGCCATTGCGTGCCAAAAGTGAGGGGAGCACCTGTGCGCGTGCCCACACCCATAATTCAATGCACCCCCGTGCCCCCATGCCTGCGTGCGTG
>JANHFM010005477.1:19536-29717 GCA_032468115.1 Grayia smithii | reverse complement strand
TTAAGTTGTGCTCAAAGTTGTAGGCCGCCCTGAGTCTCCA
This sequence comes from Grayia smithii, assembly GCA_032468115.1. NCBI lineage: Eukaryota > Metazoa > Chordata > Lepidosauria > Squamata > Grayiidae > Grayia > Grayia smithii. The sequence continues at coordinate 29,677 of JANHFM010005477.1, read as the reverse complement.
GAGAAGGGCGGGGTATAAATGGAATTAAATATATATAAATATATATATATAATGATACCAAGATGGATCCCTGACCGAATGGGATAAACATCTATTCCAAAACCCCCACAAATACAAATTACATAGTATTTGATTGATTAATTGATTAAGTGGCATCAAGTCATTGATGACTCTTAACCACCACATAGATTTTGTCCATAGTGATCTGTCTCTAATCTAGTCCTTCAGCTCCCCCAATTACCAGTATAAGTGGGTCCAACCACTTTGCTCTTGGCTTTCTTCTTCTCTTTCCTACCACCTTTCCCAGTATTATGCAGGTAGTTCTCTACTTACAACAGTTTGTTTAGTGACTGTTTGAAATTACAGTGGTACTGAAAAATGTGGCTTATGACCATTTTTCACATTTATGACTGTCTTAGCATCCCTACGGTCGTGTGATTTACATTCAGATGGTTCATATTGGATGATTACAGTGTCCTGGAATCATGTGATCCTCTTTTGCGACCTTCTGACAAGCAAAGTCAATGGGAAAGCCAGATTCGTTTAACAACCGTGTTACTAACTTAACAACTGTAGTGATTCACTTAAGAAATGTGTCCAAAAAATAGTTGTACAATAGGGCAAAATTCAATTAACAAATTTCTCACAAGATCTGAATTGTGATCATATGTTGAGGACTATCTGTAGTCTTTGCCTCAGAGTTAGGTCTTCACATATAATATGTCTGAAGTAGGATAATTTGATAATAATGTGCTTTGAACAAGAAATCTGGGTTGATTTGTTTGATGATCCATTTGTTTGTTTTCTTGTCTGTACACAGCATTCTCAGGAGTCTTCTCCAATCCCAGAGTCCAAAAGTATTAATACTGTTTGTATTTTGCTTTCTTCAGAGTCCACTTTTTGCCTCCATTGAGTGTCGCAGTGAATATGTAGTACAGGGGTGTCAAACTCGTGTTGTGATGGCATTGTCAAGTGATGTATTGTGACTTTCCCTCCTTTTGCTAAACTGGGCATGGGCATGGGTATGGCCAGTGTGTGATGCATCTGGCCTGCAGGCTGTGAGATTGACAGCCCTGATATAGTATCTATACAACTACATTGTCATGTGTTTTTATTCAGAGTTTGTGATGTGAACTAAATTACCCATATTTTTCGTAGTATAAGACGCACTTTAGTTTTTGGGGAAGAAAATAAGAAAAAAGCTGATTGGGAGTGGATCAGCCTCCCAGAATACCCCCAATCAGCTATTCTCAGAGGTGAATTTTAGCAACAGGTGCCTTGGTTTTGAGCTGTGCACCTTGCTTTTTTTTTCAGCCTCTGCAATTTCCGTTTGAGAGGCTTTCAGCCTGTCAAAGGGAGGTTTCAGAGGCTTTTTTCAGCCTCTGAAACCTCCGTTTCTGAGGCTGGGTGGGGCTATATTTGGACTATAAGATGCACCCAGATTTTCACCCTCTTTTGGGGGCTAAAAAGGTGCCTCTTATACTCTGAAAAATATGATATGTGCAATGCTTGCTTGAGGATTTTTAGCAATGTGATTTCTTAGTTCTGCTTTCTAGTGAAGCATTGCCACTCATACATGGCCCTTTCTAGCATTGTATCAGAAAGAAATAGGTTTCTAGATTTGGAATGCCATGTTTGGTTGTCATTCACTGATTCGGCGCATACTTTGCATGCCAAAACAAGTCCAATCCTTGGCATCTCCAGAAATAAGTTAGAAAACTCCCATCTGAAAGAAGATGAAGCAGTGTTAGATTCAGCCCAATACAGATTCCAATGTTACCTTTATTTCCATTCTGTTTCTTTGTTGATCCGTATCTTTAAGAAGAATTGTATGTTCCTCTCAACAAAACAACCTTTGTTTCTCTACAATAAATTTATATTTAAATATGTTAGTACATATTTAATTTGTTTCAGCTGTCAACAATATTTGGACAAGTGCAATAGCCACAGATAGTGAAATGTGCCAATTAAATCAATCAGTACAAGGATTTGCTAAGTATTTTTTCTTTTCAGTGTCAAAATAATAATATCTATGTTTCTTGGTTTTTTTTTTTTCTGTAGGAGAGGAGATGGCAGAGCTGTGCTTCGGTCTTCTATACGAGAATTTTTGGGAAGTGAGGCCATGCATTACCTTGGAATACCTACAAGCAGGGCAGCTAGGTATTTTATCCAGGTTTATTCTTTATCTGCATTGAACAGAAGGGTGCAATCCTCTTCTTAGATGCCCTGAAGTTCTTCGTGCTTGAATTGCCAAGTTTCTGAAGCATGATTGCTAAAAATTGACAGTGCCATTTCCTCCATTTTTAGGGTACTGCTTAATGCCAACAAAACAAGCAAATAAATTCTTCAGAACTTCCAAGCATGAGAACAAAAATCTAACTTCACCTGCATGAGCTTCATAGTTTGCTGCATAGTTTGCATTGTCAACCACCGACCCACCTTTCCCTTTTACAAAAAACTAAACATAAGCCCCAGTCTCCCAAAGGTTTCCATCATTACCCTTACACTTTCTGTCTTCCAATGAAATGAAAAGCAGAAAGCTGCAGAAGTATATTTACAATTTGTTTTGTTAGCGTTTTTTGCTGATTGTTGATGCAATGTTATTTCCCATCAAAATGCTAAATCTCAAAACAGGATGATGACAGATAACTTAAACCAACTGCAAAGGGCCAATAGAAGGAGTGTTAATATTCACTACCAGTCCCCAACTAGACAGTTCTATCTTGCAAATGTTATCTTCCTCTTGGCAATTTTTAGGGTATGCTTTTCCTTACTAGATTCTTCATACTGAAAGCAGATTTGGTTGGGATGAATCTTATTGGGCCAGATATACTATGGGTATAAGGATGGGCAGAGGAGAAAAGACTAAACATCCTTTTCCCTGACCAATTTTTCTATGCTGCAAATAAGCCTTGCGCTCATATTTTTCTAAGCCACTATTTCTCAATTCCAGCAACTTTTAAAACACATGGACTTTGACTCCCAGAGTTCTCTAACCCTCATGTAAAAGTTCATTGATATGATTCATGATTCTTGGTTGAAGAGACTGAGAGAAAAGACCATGTGAACGCGTTCGCCCTGATTCCTGATTTTATTTTCTATGAATTGGCAAAATGATAAATTTGCACTTTCCAGAGTCACACAAAGAAATTGACCTCGGACTGGAAATATTGTTTCACAGTTCTACAACCGTAATTTCTTAGCATAACCTCAACAGAATGCCAATCCACTTCCACATTTCCAGCCTATGAGATTTGTTCACTGTCTGGGAAATAATGTCAGCAGGTTATTGGAGATGAATGCTTCTTTTTAAAGCATTCTGAGTTTCATTTAGACATTATGAAGCCGGGGAGTCATCTCCTATGGCAGAGTGAGACTTTCAATGAACCAGGAAGACAGCAGATTAAGCATTGCTTCCTCCACCAGGAGGACTACCTACTGCAGCCTCCTAGGAATACTTTGGGACTTGATAAACTTCTGTGCTCCAACACATTCCTAGAGAATCCACTAATGGGTTAATTCCTTGCCTTAGCCAGAGACCGAGTATATTTTTCCCCCCTGACTCGTCTGCTCGTCTGAACTTCAGTTTGTTCACTCAGTCCAGCTGAGGAGACGTGTGTACAGTGGGCTCTAGCCTTTAGTGATTGGATTTCCATGTATTTGCCTTTTTCATAGCTCCATTTTGTTTTAATTTTTTCCCCAATCTTTTTTACCTGACTTTTTTCTTGATTTCATAGAAATATTTTTCTTTTCATTGACTGCAGGCGGGGGGGTGAAGCAGCCGGGCCTGGGACTCCAGGCCGGTTCCCACTGTCCTGCCTTGGCTGGAGTTGGACCATTTGAAATTTTGTTTCATCGGGGACCGCACCCGAACAAAGACCTTGGACTTCCAGCCTTGCCACCAGTGGGTGAGCTGGTTTCCCGGCGCGCTGGCACAACTACCACCACCACCACAGTGTTCCCAACTTGATGGACAGCTTCCAGAGCCTCTGATCGCACCAGCGTGTCAAGCTCCGCCGATTTGCAGACTACCTGTGTGAATTCCGGAGCCTCTGCCTGTTTGACGAGGCAAGCTCCGAGGCCTCTTTGAATGGTGTGGTGGGCCAGAGCTTTGGCTTGGCCGCCATTTTCCTGCAGTGTTGGCAGCACTATGGAGTTTCCCACCCTCGGGCCATTTTGTGGGCCTTTTTCAGCGCGAAAATGCAGTGGAGGTGCTTCACTGATGGAAAGGATTCCTGAGTTCTCCCCTTTCCGACGAACGGGGAGCAAAGAAGGTGACAGATTTTTTTGCTGCATTTTGTCAGGAGTGAAGGTGGTAATTATTTCGGGGCACTGACAGACAGAATTTTCCCCGTGCCTCCTTTAATGGCCTGATTTTGGGTGGGACAGTTTTCCCCCTTTGGGCCTCAGCCGTAAGCCGTGGCCTTCGCTGCGCCTGTATTGTGGTTGTGTCCACTTTCACTAACAGGCCTGGATTTGGCATATTCCCAGATTTTGCATCCAAGTAAATTGGGTGGCTGCTCTGGACGTGGAAGGAGCCTTTCATCTACACCAGTCTATACGAAATAGCTCTAAATGGTGGATTCAGAGTTATCCTGTGATCTGGAGCAGGTGGACAGCCCTGCTGAACCTGTCAAACCTCAACCTGAGGAGCCCTCTCCTCCTGCCTTACCAGCCAGGAGGCCTGGGACCAAGACCAAGCCGCCTGCTTCTTCTAGATCCAGGAGGGGGTCTACTGATGCCAAAAGACGCCATAAAGCATTGGAAAAGCAGTTTGCCAAGGCTCAGCACCATGCCTTGCATATTGAGCCCCTGGTGGATGCAGGCGCCCTTCAGTCAGGTGCTGCTCTGGCCCCTCCCAGCCCTCCCCAGACAGCTTTAGAGGTACAGGGTGGGATCTGGCAAGGTGACTCTGCAACCGGAAAACTTCCTGCAATTGGATTGTATTCTGTGCCCAGAAATTTTCTCTGACATGATTCAGTGTCAGTGGGCTCAGCCAGGTGTTTTAGTTGCTCCCAATAGCCATGGTAGGAAGATCTATTGTGTGGCTCCCAAATTGGAGGAGTTGATCCAGTTGCCCACGGTAGATGCCCCAGTCACAAATCTCACATCTGCCTCTATCCTTCCCAATGACACCCTGGAGGGTTTGAAAACTTAGGATCGGAGGGCTGAGGTCTCTTTTCATAAGATGCATCAGGTGGCTATCTGGGCCATTAGGGCCATGACCTCGGCCTCATTTTTTAACCGGGCCTTGCTCATCTGGCTTTGTAAATTTCAAGAGTGGCTCCCGACAGAGGGCACGCAGCTGCACCAGGATATTAACAAATTGGTTGCAGCCACGGAATACTCAGCACATGTGTTTCTGGATGTGGCTAAATTTGTGTCCTGTGCCCTCGCTTCCACTGTAACTTCCCGCCTCCTCCTTTGGCTTCATCATTGGAAAGCGGATATGAAATCTAAATGGAAGTTGGCCTCTGCCCAGTACACGGGATCACGCAACTCCAGAGTCTCCATCACATGTGAACTGCGAGGGGGGCACAAGGTCCTGGAGGCTGATGGTGGAAGCAGAGCGGTTTCTCCATTGGGCGGAATGTCACATGCTCTCACTTTGGGCAGAACATATTTCAGGTTTGGACAATCTTCAAGCCAACTGGTTGAGCTGGACTCAAATAGATCATTCGGAGTGGCGCCTCGACCCTGCACTATTTCAGATGCTGTCGGATAGGTTTGGACATCCCATCCTAGACCTCTTTGCGATGACACAGAATTCCCAGCTTCCGAGGTTCTTCGCCCGCTTTCTGTGTCCAGCTGCAGAAGGATGCAATACCATCAGGTGCCAGTAGCCAAGGGGACTCCTCTACACATTTCCACCCATTCCCCTCATCCCGAGGGTGATTCAGAAGATACCACTGGAGATGGCGGAGGTGCTCTTGGTCGCTTCTCACTGGCCACACCGGCACTGGTTCGTGGACCTGGTGGGCCGTGTCCCGCCCCTGGAGGATTCCTCGGGACCAGATTGCTCTCAGCCAGGGGGTCATACTGCACCCAGAGCCTCAGTGGCTCCAGTTGACCATCTGGCACTTGAGAAGATCCTCCTAAGGAAGGACAATCTGTCAGGGGTGGGTGGGTGATACGGACCATACAAGCTTCCAGACAACCGTCAACGACACGGCTATACAATTCCACCTGGCGGGCATTCTGTTTTTGGTGCACTAAGGCACACATTGATCTGACTTCTGCTTCAGTCTCTGAGGTTTTGGAGTATCTGCAATCAGGCCTGGACAAACGGCTGGTGCCAATACACTCAGGCACCAAGTTGCAGCTTTGGCTACTGTTTTGTCTACTCCCACTGGGGTTTCTCTTAGCAGGCATCCCCGGGTTTTCTGAAAGGGGCAGTTAATTTGCATCCACTGGTGGTCCACCGGTACCTTGCATGGGACCTTACATTGGTCCTTCAGTCTCTCATGGCCCCTCCCTTTGAACCGTTGAGTTCCATCAGCCTCCGGTTCCTTACTCTTCAGGTTGCCTTTCTAGTAGCAATACCCTTGGCTAGACGTGTTTCTGAGATAGTGACCCTGTCTGTCAGGGGGGATTTGTGTGTTTTCCATGCAGCTCGGGTGATCCTGTGGTTGGACCTCTCCTTTCTGCCCAAGGTGAATTCGGAATACCATTGCACTCAGGAGCTTATCTTTCCAAACTTTTATCCGGACCCTAAACATCCTCTGGAAGCTCAGTGGCAAACTTTGGACGTTAGGCAGGCCCTCCACAGGTATATCAAGCGCACAGCACCCCTTAGAAAATCCGAAGCACTCTTTGTCTCTTTCCTGCCCTCTTCTTTGGGAAAGAAGATGTCATCTGCTACCATCGGCCATTGGCTGAAGGCGTGCATTTCATCGGCTTATTCCCTTAAGGCTAAGCCCTTTCCTGGGAGGTTGTATACTCATTCCACTAGGGCAGCTGCTAGCAATGCTGCCTAGGCGACCCAGGCCTCGGTGGGTGAGATTTGTAGGGCGGCCACGTGGTCGTTGTTAACATCCTTTGTCTGTCATTATAGGATAGACCGATTTGCCTCCGCTGAGGTTCCTTTGGGAGGCGGGTGCTGCAGAACGTTGCCTCCACTTCTGGGTCCCGGAATCAGTCAGCCTCCCTCCCTTAGTATACTAGCTTGGGTATATCCCATTAGTGCAGGGGTCTGCAACCTTAAACACTCAAAGAGCCATTTGGATCCGTTTCCCACAGAAGAGAAAACACCGGAAGCCACAAACCTGGGTGGGTGTGGCCAACTCAACATCACTCATTCCCACCCAATCACATGACACACACCCCAGCCATGCCTACCCAGGTTTTGTGGCTCCCAGTGTTTTCTGTGGGAAGCAGGTATCTCTCTCTGTGCGTCTGTCTCTCTGTGTCTCTCTCTCTCACACACACACACACACATGCACACACAAACACATCTCTCATCTTTCTCAGGCCAGTGTGATTGGAAGGGGAGGGTGAGGGGTGGAGCCATCCAGTAGTGGGTTCAGCCAATAGGGAGCCACAGCAGAGGGATGAAAGAGCCGCATGCGGCTCCAGAGCCGTAGGTTGCAAACACCCGCATTAGTGGATTCTCCAGGAGTGTGCTGGAGAATGAACGTTGTTTTACCTGAACATTTCTTCTCGGCACGCTCCTGGAGAATCCGACCCTCTCTTCAGCTTCCTGAGTCAGGCCCGGGCCTGTGTGTGTGTGTGTGTGTTCCTGTTGCTGTTTTCATTCTGCAGCTTGCTTCTTATTTGGAGGACTGCGCCTTCGTAAACAAACTGAAGTTCAGATGAGCAGAGGTGGTGTGGTCAGGGGAAAAAAATTTACACTCAGTCTCTGGATAAGGACAAGAAATTAACCCATTAGCGGATTCTCCAGGAGCGTGCTGAGAAGAAACGTTCAGGTAAGACGTTTGATCTTGAATTCCAACATTTTATACCCAAAGATAGTCCTTTAACCTTAAACAAGAAAAGCCTAATACCCAACATTCTTTAGATATTATAAAAACTATCTAGATAATCGGAGAAAAACTTGTTTTGTACTTCAACTTAATATTACAACATTCTCTCATTCATACCTCTGCCAGTTCCACAAATTTCGTAAATATTCGGGTTAACTCAATTTACGAATTATATCTTTACAAAGCATTCATATTTCCTGTATGTCATACCTATTCAATATTGCATTGGTAACAGAAACTCTGTCAGCATTCCAAGAAATGCACCCATAGAAAGCAGAACTCTGAGGCAGGCAAATTCCTCAAAGAACAATTTATTGGATACATCATATTGGCACAACTGTTGAAAGCTGACTCTTAAAGTTCCCATGGCTTTCACCTAATTAAAAAGTAAAAGTTTCCCTTTTCCCTCCAAGTCACTGGTCACGCTGTCTAATCAAGATGCTGGTTGGTTGCTTGGTTACTTCACTCCTCCTCTAGCCAGCCACCTGTTGGAGTGTCCTTGGTTCCCACAGGAAAACTTTCTTTTTTTGGCTACAAAACTCCATCTAGCTCCCCGTCCCCTGTTCTGCTTTGTGGCAGCCCTGAAGCATCCAAGATGGCTTCAGCCAGGCTCACTTCAGGATTGACATACAACCCTACACAGTTTTCCAACTTCAGTCAACAAAAGAAGACGAAATACGTTATAAACATATAACGTCAATCACTTCAGGATTGACATACAACCCTACACAGTTTCCCAACTTCAGTCAACAAAAGAAGACGAAATACGTTATAAACATACCTGAGTCCTTACAAGGGACACTAAAAAGAATTGGAGGTATAATAAGCTATTTTACACAAATAATTATGAATGAGGTGATTGAATGATTAATTTGCAGGTGTTTTTAGTCTTCGGCTCAGATCTGACTGCTGGCAGTTTAAACAAGGATCAGTGATCTCCGTTTTGATTGATGACATATTGATGCAGATCACTTCGAGAACCTGTTGCTGAGCTAACTGGAAGAGTGTACAGAATGCTGGCTCTGGGAACATTGGCCAAAGGCAGCTGAGGTTAATACATGTTTGCTTGGATAAAACATGCATCATCTACCTCTTAACCGTAATGATTCATTAGGCTAGGTAATAACTTTAAAAATATCAAATGAGTATGATAAAATTTCAGGTACGTCAACTGTTAAAGACCTCCAGCTATAAAATTTAGTAGAGAAGCAGCAGCTGCAACAAACCATATTAAAAGCTGAAGAATTAAAAACAAAACAATAGCACTGGTTACTTCCTGAAAATTTTGCAACAGTTTTTGGATTCATATGATGGTTTTTTTTCATCTCTTGGTAACAACAAGACAAAATACAAAAAAAAAAGTTTTAAAGAAAAATCTGTACTAATAAAAACATATTTCAAAGACCATAAATCAGTAAGAAAATAATAAATAGCAATAGCATTTAGACATATACTGCTTCACAGTGCTTTTACAGCCCTCTCTAAGCAATTTACAATGTAAGCATATTGTCCCCAACAATCTGGGTCCTCATTTTACTGATCTTGGAAGGATGGAAGGCTGAGTCAACCTTGAGCCTGTCAGGATCGAAGTGCTGGCAATCATTAGAATAAGCCTGGCTCAGTGGCTAAGATGCTGAGCTTGTCGATCAGATGGCCAGCAGTTCAGCGGTTCCAATCCCTAGCACTGCATAACGGAGTAAGCTCCCGTTACTTGTACCAGCTTCACTTTACAAATGATTGTAGATTATAAATCACGGTTTATGATTTAGTTGTGTGAACCCAGCCATTTGCTTGAACAGATTAACACGTCTGTGAAATAAGGCATGCATGTTTCCTCCTCATTCTTTGTGAAGCATGCTAAATGAATTACCTTAATGCCATGTCTGGAGGAATATGTCCAAAAAGTTTGTATTGCCTCACAGATATTTCTTGTGGACATCTAGAATAGAATAAAATAACAGAGTTGGAAGGGCCTTTGGAGGTCTTCTAGTCCAACCCCCTGCCTAGGCAGGAAACCCTATACCACTTCAGACAAACATCTTCTTAAAAACTTCCAGTGTTGGAGCTTCTGTAGGCAAGTTATTCCACTGATTAATTGTTCTAACTGTCAGGAAATTTCTCCTTAGTTCTAAGTTGCTTCTCTCCTTGATTAGTTTCCA
>JANHFM010005476.1:18117-35511 GCA_032468115.1 Grayia smithii | reverse complement strand
GAGGACCGGTCTCCCTCACCCCCCCGGTCCTCGGCATCTCCCCCGGCAGACCTTGGGCGTCTCGCCCTGGCCGCCCGGCGGGAAGCGGAGGATCCAGAAGTTGCGGTTCCTCAGCAGGTTCTCCAGGTTCTCCAGCCGCCGTTGGAGCCGCCCGTATTCCTGAACCAGACCGCCCAGGACGGCCCATTTGCCTTCCAGCTGGCTGCCCAGCTCGGTTACCGTCCTCTGGCAACCGCCCAGCTTCTTCTCGGCCGAAGCCAAGCGCCCTTCCAGGCCCAGCAGACGGAGCCCGGGCCCGTCCGACGCCTCCGGGCCTTGCAAAGCCACCCCGACCGGCCACAACGGCGCCTCCATCTCCCTCGCTCTGAGGTAAAAAGAAAGAAGGGGAGAAAAGGAGAAAAAAAAAAGAAGAAAAAGACCGTCATGCCCCGCGGCGGAGGACCTCCCGACAAGCCCCGCCCACCCCGGAGACGCTCCGTCCGCCCCCTCACCTGCCCCGCCGTGGAGGCGGGGAGCGAGACCTGGGGGGGGAAGAAGGCCTAGAGCGTCCGCCGCTTGGGCGGCGGGCGACCCCTGCCGACGGGAGAAGCGAAGAGTCGCGCTCTCCCTCCCTCCGCACTTTTTTCCCCCTTGGGCGGGAAAACTGGAGGTCTCCGCCTCAGAGGGAGCGTCGCCCGGCGAAGGGAGCGGTTGCGTCAGGCTGAGGGGAGATTCCTGAGGGGGGAGAGGGGAAAAAAGTGGCTCTGATTTTCTCTTTGTTTCTCTCCCTTTCCCTTTCTGTCCGTTTTTCTTCCTCTCTCTCCCTCTCTTGCTTTCTATCTCTCCCTTTCCCTTGTTCTACCTCTTTTTCCTTTTTCTTTCCCTCTTTTCTTCCCTCTTGCTCTTTCCCTTTCTCCGTCTCTCTTGCTTTCTGTTTCTCTCTTCCCCCTTTCTCCAGCCTCATCTTCTCTAGCTTTTCTGATCGAGGGAGAGGAGAACCATGACAGGCTATGAAAGTGGAGGGTGAAGAGAGCTGGGACTGGGGGGGGAGACAGGCAGGCCTCTCCTCAGGCACCTACCCACAGCTTCCATCAAAAAAAAATGGGGGGAAAGGGTTCCACGATGGCCCCATGGCCATCTAGGGTTGTTATGAGGTTTGCTTCCCACCCAGAAGGGACCATTTGGCTTTGTTATCTATCCATCCATCTCATCTATTAATCCACACATCCATGTCTATCCTACTCATCCATCTATTCCATCCATCCATCTATCCTATGGTATTCTTCTCTCATCTATCCACTTCATCCATCTATTCTATCCATCCAATTATCCATCTCCATCCATCCGGTGTTCATCCACCCACCCACCCATCCATCCTATCCTATCTAATTTATTTGCTACACATCTTACAATCCAGGTGATTATGAGTGGACAGTCTAAACATAACCCACTTCTTGGCGTCCCTCAGCTGCCCGTCACTTGGAGGGAAATGTTTGACCCAGGGTGAACACCACAGAAGTGTTCATATCCAAAGATTTGGATAGGAGACGTTTGAAAGAATTAACCATCAGTTCTGCAGGTGCCATGGCATCTGCTTGATTCATGGTAGCCCTAGGAACGTGAAGGTTTCCAGGATACATGAAATCCTTAAGTTATGACTAATTCATGACAATTTTAAAATGGAATAGCCATGCGATAGACTTGATTTTATGGCGGTAGTTAAACAACCACTGTGGTTGTTAAGCAAACCAGTGATTCCCTAGGGGCATGGTTTTGTTAAAAACCTGAAGTAAATTTTTGATGAAAGCAGCATAAAACATGATCACGTGGCTGCTACAAAAGGCCATTAGTTCAATCCAGCTGCCAAGTGCCCTATGTGTGCTCATGTGATGCAGGTGTTGTGAGACCATCGGAACGAAGTCTGAGTTATGAGTGCCTCCCCAGGTAGGTCCATCAGAATTTTGAATGGTCGCTATGCAACAAGTTGTAAGTCCATGACTACCTATAATGTATCTTTTTCAAGGCTTCTCCAATCATTTTCCAATTCTCTTTTCTTTCCCTCAGTCTTTCTGAGCATAATCTCGAGTGGCATGCAGGTATTTGTTTTTCTCTGAATTAATTATGATCTGAGGAATCACATCTAAAATTCATTTGACAAAACACATCCCGGTTCATGGCCTTCCAAATATTGGAAATCAGGTTTGCCTTTCATCGAAAGATCCATAGAAGAATAAAAGAAATTTTATTCTGAAACACCTTGTAGCACGTGGCCACTTTAGAGTGCCACTGTAACAAAAGAAAAATGTTGCAAGGCCTGAGGGATAAAACAACTCGGGAGAGACTGGAGGAACTGAACATGTACAGCCTTGAGGACGAAAGAGAAAGGGTATACAAGATTGAAACCTTTAAGTATATTAAGGCTGTGAATAAGGTTCTATAAAACAGAATTTACAATATTAAATAAAAATCAAGACACAAGGGCATAAACTGACAGGAGGGCAGTTTAAAAGTAGAAAGGATTACTCCACAGAAATGGTGGAAGCTTGGAAACACCTACCAGCAGATGTAATGGGCCATTCATCAGTAACTGAGTTTAAACATGTTTGGGATATGTTCATCACCCAACAAAATAAAATAAAATATTTTTTAAAAAAAATACATTGAAACAAAAGCAACCACAAAAATCTCAAAAGGGACTAATCTGCCAGCATTGCTGACCCCCAAGAGTAGAGCAGTTGATAATACAAACTGTGCTAAGATTTTATTGGCAGAACTCCAGCAGAATTTGAAGCCAGTAAGTTTAGCACCTTGAATTTGCCACAGGACTAAAATAAAATAAAGTTCTAAATCAGGAAGATACGTAAAAATACCACAAAATCCAAATCCGGTATTTTGGAGGGAAGTAACCATTTAATGACGAAGCAAATATTAAAAGCACTCACAAAGCGATGAAGTACTTGATGGAAGCAAGTTGACTGATTTCCTTACTATAAAGCAGCTTCTTCAGTCGAATCAATCAACCTGGAAAAAGTATGGTTTGGTATATTTCTCAAATGAGGAACAGCCTTTAGGAAAATTAATGGATTAAGAGCAAAGGAAATCATGGGAAATCATGAGCACACAGGATAATCTTTTAGCATACAATGCATTGAACCTCTTAGTGACTGATTCAGGAAAAATATATATATAGCAACTAAAGAAGTGAAAACACTAATATATTCTTCCTGATGTGGAGTAAAAAAATAAAGCCACCTTCTGCAACCTGAAATCCTCAGGATATGTTGGATTACATCACACACATCCAGCCCACTTTGCTGTTGTCTAACACATGGAAACGCTCAGACCAAGGAAAGCTGAAACATAGCATAGGAAGAATACTGAGTATAAATGTGCAATAGTGAAATCAGAAAATATTTCAGAGATTATATATCCAGATTTAGTTTGCAGCTTGTCTTTCAACCATTTACTGCCTGACCATTGTGAAACTTTTTGAAATATTCTTTCTACAGTGACTATGGTTATCTATCATGAGAAAGTCCAGACAGACAAGTGATAATTTTCTACAGAGGGGGACTGGAGAGTGAAAACAAAAGGGTGATTTGGATAAGTGGATGGCAAAAACAGCAGTCCAATTGCCACAAGCTCCTCTCCTATGCATGCCTAAGAAGCAAACCTATTTTACAGATAGCAACGCAGCCCTCACACAATGCAGGAGGTTGCAATTTCCAACACTTATTCAATGGTCAAAAGAAGAAAACTGCCCACCTGATCACAAGAAAAATCAAATTTGGATGTACTGAGGGAGGAGAGATTAGGAGACTGCAGGTAAGAAATTAAAGAAACACTAATTGCTAATAGGAGCAGGAGATCTTATTCCACAGCAACAACATTCTTTCTGGACCAATCCAATGTTGCCTAATCCTTAAGAATTAGGAAGACTTCCATGCTATCACCATATATCCAAGTGCATTCCTTCCCTTTTCTTAACTGCCTTAAAGAAGAGGAATCCACAAAAATAATTTTTGCATCTGACTCAGGATACAGCCTAATGAGGGCTACGAACTACCTTTGCCTGGCTTCTTTGCATTTTTAACACTCATAGTCACTGAGTCAGATCCCTGAACCTGGCAAGATGTATTACACTTCTTGCAGTGATACAACTGGGCCCCAGTGTGCTTCAGCAACCCCTTGTAGGATAGCCATGAGCCACAGATATGGCAGCGGCGACTCCTTGTCCGGCTATGATTCTGAAGGTGTTCCAACAATAAACCCTCATGGACAAAAGTTCGGTCACACTGAGCACACCGGAAAGGCCAGTCTTCTGAGTGCATTCGCTTGTGTTCTGCCAAAGCTGCTGGATCGGTAAAGTAAACGCTGCACTCCACACACCGGCAAACCTGGCCTGGAGCATGAGATAGCTGGTGCTGGTCAAATGCTGCTGTGTCCAAAAATGTCCTGTTGCATGCAGAACAGTGCAGTGGCCAGTCCACTGCATGAACACGCTCGTGCACAGTAAGCGCCTTTTGGCTTGAAAAACACAAATTACATTCAGTACAATGGAACTGTGTTCCAGGTACGTGTATTAGCAAGTGTTGGGACAGCTGTCCCTCAAAAGCAAAACTCCTGTTGCATTCTGTGCACTGGAATTTTCGTTTGCGGCTATATTGGTGATCAGTCAAAGTCTCCTGGTGCGAAGAGTTCTTAGTGCATCTGCCACACTGAACAAGGCATCCTTTTGCATATGCTTCTTTCTGCTCAGGGTCATCTGTGGCATCGTGCAGAAGAGCATTCCTACAGGCCATCAGGGATGTTGGAGTCTTCTGTCCCTCTTCTTCAACAGATTGTAGTAGGACTGGGTGCCCAGCTAAGGCAAAAAGGAACCACTATTTTAAGGGGGGGGAAATCTCTATCCACGGTTCAAAAGATTGCACGTTAGAAATCAAAGTCTGAAAAGGAGATGTTCTACAATTCATTTTTATCTGAAGGACAAATAACGGGCCAAAATCACTTGCAATGAAAAGATTGACAACATTACAGGTACTCTTTGGGTTATGACAACAATTGAGACTTGAATTCTCATCACTGATAAATTGTGACATCACTTGACCAGATCACTTAATAACAGCAGTCCCAATTGCCATTGTTACTCCAGGACTGCACAGTTAAGTGGGAAACGGTAGAAGTCACAGGTGGGGTCAGCATGGGTGGCAGATTGGGAGCATAAATAGGTTGGGGGAGACCTTAGGCAAGTAAGTTGGTGGAGGGGTGCTGCAGATGGGCACATGCTTAGAATGCTATGAAGTACAAGATCCCTGCGATTTCCGTAATGGGGCTTCTCAGGAGAAATGTGGCAGGAATGATTTAAAGTCCAAATTGTGACCTTCCCTGCCAGCTTCCCCATCAACCTTGCTTGTGGGAAGCCAGCAAAGAAGCTTCCAAATGGAGATTGCTTCACAAGTTACTGCAACAGCTAGAATTTCAAGGATCAGTTTAAATACCACTTGTTCAGTGCCTTGTAACTTCAAATAGTCACTCAACAAGAGCTCATAATCCAAGGATTACAGGTGTTTCCCCAAAAATAAAACCAGGTCTTATATTAATTTTGCCTCCAAAGCACACATTAGGGTTTATTTTTTGGTGATGTCTTATTTTTTCATTTACAACAGCCATGTCAAAAACAAGGCACGTGGGCTGATTGGCTTATATCTGACCCAAAGGGCTGCCCTGGAGATGGCGAGGGATCGGCTCCCTCCTGGTGCATGCATAGCAGAAAGCAAGCACATGGCTGCCAACAGTGTCAGGCAGCAGCCATACATAATGAGGCAGCGCAACCCACGTAGTGCAGGTGAGTCCGAGCACCACAACCGCCAGGCCGGCCCTCCAAGCAGCAAGGGCCTGCCTACTCTATCCCACTGTCTGTTCTCTTTGCTTGTAAGCTGGCCAGGCCCCCCACTCCCCCTAAGGGCAACTACAATGCTGATGTGGACCTCAATGAAATCAATTTGACACCCCTGGTGTACAACAATCTACATTTATTCAAATATAGTCATGTCATCTTCTTCTGGAACATCGTCATAACTCTCCAAACCTCGAATTCCAGCCTGAATTTCTTGTGACTCCATTTCCTGTAGAACTATTGGCCCCAATCTGTCATGTCCAGCAATAGAGCTCTCCTTAAATGAGTACTTCTTGTCCATGTAGCCTGCTCGTAGTGCATTGGCAACACAGCTATCAGTGATTTTATCCCAGGAATTCTTCACCCAATTCACAACCTCTGGCAGGCTAGGCTTCACAAAGTTTCCACACTGATTTCTTTCCATTCTATTTTCAATGTAGTCATTGATTTCCATGTGCAAATGGTCCTTGAATGGCTTGTTTATTGCAATATCAAGAGTCTGGAGATAGGCAGTCATTCCTGCGGGAATCATTATTTGATCTATTCTTCTCTCTGCAAGGAAATTCTTCATGTCTTTAGCGCGGTGAGTGCTGGCTGAATCCCACACAAGCAGACCTCTTTGGCCACCTCGCAAAACTGGCAACATTAAATCAACCCACTTCTTTATAACTGCTTGTGTGCACCAGGCTTTTTCAGTTTCAAGAACGTAAATGCCTGAAACACATTCAATCTTATTTTTCTTGCCTTTAGTGACAATTAGAGGTGGGGCTTTCTTTCCATTCAGACAAATTGCCAAAATACAGGTAACACGTGCACTTTCGTAGCCAGTGGAGGGAATGTAGATTGATGAGGCACCCCTCTGATCAATTGTCGTTTGAGATCCTTGGCCCATAATCACTGTAATTTCATCCATAGCAATCATGTTAGACAGTTGGTATTTAGAAAAGTCGATGCCATCAACAAAGGACTTGAATGCAAGTGCACGTTTAATAAGTTCAGTATCTTCCAGCTTGAACAGTGTTGTCGATCTTCTTAGAGACAGTTCATATCGCTGAAGGAAATCATCAAGCCAGCGTTGTGATGCTTTAAATTCTTCTGGAGATATTTCTAACTGTGGTGCCATTGCAAGGGCAAATGCTTGAATATCAGCCCTACGCACAACCAAAGACTTTGCTCTCCTGTCAGCAACCCATTCACAGATGATGTCTTCCAGTTCAGGAAATAATGGTTGCCGACCTGATCCACATTTGCGCTTCTTAGCATTTCCTTTGTCCAACTGTTGACTGAGGTTATTGTATTCTGCTCGCCATTTTCGGACCATTCGGAGATCCAACTTCTTCTCATTGCAGAAAGCTGTAAGATTCTTGCCCCAAGAGTCCTCCACGATTCCTTTCTTGAACTCGACGGAATAGCTCTTTCTTTTTGCACTCATCTTGTCTGGGGGTGAAAATATTATTCCCTTTAAATCTATCATTAAATCAGGGGTGACAAACTCAATTTCATTGAGGACTGCATCAGCATTGTGGTTGCCCTTGAGGGAGGCACGGCCGCCTGCCTCATCAGAGCTGCAGGCAAGCAAAGACCAACGGTGGGACAGAACGCGCAGGAAGCCACCTGCTGCTTGGAGGGTTGGCCCAGCAGTCACTGTGCTTGGACTCATTTGTGCTGTGTGGGCTGCGCAGCCCAGTGCTTCAGCCAAGGGGCTGGTGGGCTGTGGCTACTGCCTGTGCACATGGCAGAGGACAGCCGGCCAAGCTGGGCCAGGGCCATAGGGGTCGGTCCTCATTATCTCCAGAGCAGCCCCTCAGGCCAGATATCTGTCCATCCAATCTGCAGGTGTGTTTGATATATCTGCATTAAATCAAGTTTTAATTGAAGACTTAAAAGACAGGATTGACAACAAAAATCATGACAGTTAAGAATGACACAAAAAAGGGATGAAAAATTGCAGGCATAAAAATTCAGGAAACGTTTATTTCATTAAGTATGTCCTTTACAACACACGTGCATTGTGTCTCTACTCTGACTGATCATTCGGCAATAAATCCCGAGTTCATCTGTTTACATAGGCGTTTACCTCTCATCCAAAGGCACCTGCTTGGGTATTTACAAATACTTAATTATAAATTATATTATCATTTATTTTAAGTGTTAATGTCAATATTATTTTATATTTAATTATATATTATTTTACAATTCAATATGTCTGTCGTGTGTTGCAACGGATGTACTAAATGTGTCCATCTGGCTGACAATCTCAACGGGGGCTTATTTTTGGGATAGGGCTTATACAAGCATCCTGAAAAATTATGCTAGGGCTTATTTTTTGGTTGGGTCTTATTTTTTGGGAAACACAGTATCTATATTTGTGGACTTAACAACATTTTCAAGGTGTGTAACCAAAAAATGTTATACTTACCACATGGAACATTCTCTAAATCATTAAGGACTAAATATTCCTTCAACTTTAGGAAAGCCTGGTTATGCTAAATAATTGCTGTACTTTGCCATTATTACCCACCACTCACCAAGTGAAGCCAAACCCTCCTGATCCTCGACACACAACTCTTCTTCTTGTTTAATGGTGACTGCAACAGGTGGATCTGTGCACAAGAGATACAAATCAGAAAGTTCAATTCTGTTTCACCTTCCCAGACCCAGTGCAGCAGGCAGAAGGTCTTACATGAGCTATCAGTTGGAAACCAAAGTAGCTTGAAATGCTTGTAGGCTCCACTTTCTTCCCTACCACCATTTAAATTGTCTTGAAATGCCATTCTTTGTCCTCCCACTCCACATCTTTAAAATAGAACACTATGAAGAAAATGCCAAATCCATCACAAAGTAATCACATACAAGTATATCAGGCAGTAACGAAGAACAGCAATTCGAATTCCTGGAATATTCCACTCACCACAATTAAGATTCCCAGGAATACCAAAAATTTCCATTTTATTATTACACTTACATTCATCACTGCTAGGGCTTCCAGGAGACCATGGTTCCTCCTTAATATGCAGTTCTTCTTTTTCTTCCTTGATATTATGACGAACAATCTGATATTCTTTGTGGAATAAAGAGAATTAGACCCCAAATGATTTCAACTGGGAATTAAACAACAATATCTTTTTATTTGATATAACATAGAGTTTACCTAGTACCAAGGTGCATAAAATTACTATGATATTCTGGGATCAAATTAGATTTCCTACCTCAAAATCCTAAAAGAGCTGCCTCTGCTGTAGTTTGGCCTAAATGCTTAAGGAAGAAATAGATCTGTATAAAGTCATTCCTCTAGGAAGATTCTGACCTAAAAGTAGGACTTTGTGGTAGACACATTGGTAAAGACTAAGTATTTTTAAAGCATGATAAATCATTGCTTGATAAACAACATGTTTGCGTGGCCAAGCAAGAAAGAAAATGTTACCACATTCTTCCATCTGAGAGGTATAACAACATAACAACACGAAGATTGGATCAGGCTAACAACTATTTTGCAAAACGGCAAGTATCTCTATGAAGCTTGAAAGCAAGCGGACAGAAAAATGACAGCCTTCTTCCATTACTGTTTCTTGATAGCTGTTACTGAAAATATGGCATCTGCGGGCAGCCATCAATCATAGGATCCTCCATTCATTTCTCCAATCTTTTAGAAATAACTAAATTGGTTATTCTCATATCCAATAGCAAATTTCATAGTTTGATCTTCGCCACCTGGCAAATCAACACATGAATACAAATTACCAGCTTTGGGGACAGGATCCCGTAAACTAGCCATATCGTAAGTGGATTTGTGTATGACTTGTTACATTACACCACAAAAGGATGTGGGTCAATCGCTGAGGCTCATTTGTTCCTCAAATATTAAGGAACAAAAACTCACCAAGGCCAGCGCTATCAATGAAGCTCATTTCATAGCAATTCTCTTGATCAACGAACAAATTACTTTCTTCCTCAGCTTCTCCATCTCCAGAAGAAGCATCTGCTACATCAACAAACAGGTTAGTTTCTTCCTCAGCTTCTCCATCCCCAGAAGAAGCATCTGCTACATCAACAAACAGGTTAGTTTCTTCCTCGGCCTCTCCATCTCCAGAAGAAACCTCTGCCACATCAACCAGGGAAGCTGCATACAGAGAAGGAAAACAACAACCAAGATTAATAAATAGAAGAGAATATCTATATCCAAGAATTGTTGTCCTTGGTTGTTTTCTTACAGATATTTATCTGACTAGGTAACATCATTGGTATTAGAAGGATTTGCTGTTTATACAAGTAGTCCTTGATTTATGACCATAATAGAACTTGGAGTTATGGTTGTAAATTGCAGTGGTTGTTAAGCAGGTCACTGTGTGATTCCTCCTAATTTTACAACCTTTTTTGAGGCAGTTCTTAAACACTGTAGCCATATTGCAATGCCTCAGTCATTAAACAAATACATTTTACTCAATGGGCACTTTTTGCCAGAACTGAGGAATAAATACTGGAAAGCAGCAAAAAATACCAAAAATGCGAGCTAGTCGCAAAGTGCCCAAAATATGATCCCTGTGACCACAGGGAAGCCATCAGAAGTTCAGAACCAAACTGGAAGTAGCTCTGAAAAGTTTCATCGTAACTTCAATTGCTAAGTGACTGGTTGTTAAGAGGACTACCTGTATAGGGTAGTTTCCTCTGCCTCTGTTGGTGGGGGTATAGTTTTCTCCTAATTGAGGAAGTACGAAGGGCAAAAACCCTCCAACTTCCAACATTACAAGGCATGTTACTGTATATAAACAGAGACTGAACCCCTCTCCATTCTAGTACTGATGACGTATCATAGTTGGGTCATGAAATGTCTGCAGGAAAACAAGCTCAGAGAGTACCAAGCATCCCACAATCCTCTTCCTCCCATACCCTCCTCCCTTCTAGAACTGATGGGTCATGAAACGACTGCAAGAAACAAGCTTGGACAGCAACAAGGACACAATAGTAAAAAAAATGTATTATAGCGTCAGGTTCTGTGATTGCCCATTCTATCAGAAGCACAGGATATTCTAAACATGGGGCATTTTTTTTTTTAAATTTCTATTTATATCCCCCCCTTCTCTGGAGACTCAGGGCGGCTTACAGTTTCGAGCACAACTCAAGTGCTCAGCAAATTCCTTCAAATTTTTATTATAACTTCTGTCTTTCAATGCATATATGCCAACATATCTAAGTCTACAGGAAAGTAAATAATAATGAACTAAAATACAAGTTCAGACCCTGATATAAGGAAGCAGCAGGTATAAGGAAGCAGCGGATATAAGGAAACTACAATCCAGGAAGTGGCTTAGATTGCTCTTTCCCTTCCCACCAATAACAAATCCAGCAATAAACTGGAAAGACCATTTAGAAATGAGAAAGCTTCGTCTGTCGGTGCCATTAACATACCTGTGCAGCTTGGATCTTTAGGTATCTCCCTATTCTCCAAGACTTCTGACTCCTCCATCCGCACTTCCTCCCCTTGGTCCATCTGGGATAGGATATCAGGCTTGGAAATGGCATGATCTATAGCATAGGAAAGAAGACAGGTTGTTAGGAAACCAAGCCATTTGAGCAACATGCACAGAGGATAACTCAGTCAACGTATAGACGAGATCAAAGTCCTTACCCAGCGAGACAAGCATGTCGTAGTTGCTCCTCATGACGGTTCTATAAAGTTCTCTCTGCCACTCTTCTAGGTTCCTCCATTCCTGCTCATTGAAATGGACCGAAGCATCACTGAAGTTCAAGGGCACCTAGAAAAAGCAAGATGGCAAAAAATAAATAAATCACTGCATCTTCCATCAAGTCAATCCCACTTCCCTTCTGCATTTTCATATTAGATCCTGAGTGAAATCCTAATCTTTTTGGTTCTAAAAGATTGCAAACCTCTAGCTGGCAATATATTATTTATTGACATATTTATATATCAATTTGCGTGGCTATCTTCTCATTCTTACAGACTCTAGGCAGTTTACAAAAAATTAAAAGGACCAGGTTTTAAGCAAGCAGTTTATTCTTGGATGGACTACAGTTTACAGGTACAGAATCTGAAGATGCCTAAATTCTAAATAACTCCATCTGTCATCATTTTTTCCTTCCAGTCATAAACTGGAGAGTAGATGATCTTCCAACTAGCTAATCTGCCTTGTCCAAAATCAGAGCACACTGTGATTCCCTACAAAGATACCCTGGCTTCTCATTGTAATTTGGGAAAGATAAACCATAATGTTAACTGAATTCCACAGAATTTCTTTCGCAGGCTGAGCTGTAAGACAGAACTAAACTTTACTGGTGATGGTTCATCTACAAGTCCAGTCATGCTTTGTAGCTCCTGCCAAACCATTTCTGTTGAGTTTTGACTCTTCTCTGGAACAGGCCACTCCAGTGGGACAGAGGTTACCTTAGGGACTTCTCCTTTAAATCCTGGAGGAAATCGCAAGATCCAGAAGTTCCGGTTCTTCAACAGGCTCTCAAGGTTCTCCAACCTCCGCTGCAACAGGCTGTTCTCCTCCAAGATGGTCCCCAACACGGCCAGTTTGCTCTCCAGCTGGCTCCCCATTTCCATCACAGCTTTCTCGCAACCCATCCACTTCTGCTCAGCCGCCACCATCCTCTGTTCCAGATGGAGCAACTGGGCATTGGGAGGATCCATTGTGGCCTCCTTGGCTTCTCCTGCAGACATGGTGGACTTAGCAGATGTTTCCGAGTTCCTGACCTTCATTTCCCCATCCCACGCCGGTTTGAAGTCTCAAGGCAGAAGGGAGGCCAACCCTGAGGCTTGCTTGCACCCTGCAGCTCACTTTTCGGGCTAGAGGGAAAGAGGAATTTGCACACAACTCTTCTCCACCAAATTCAGACATGCATCATTTCAAGAACTGCAAAGTTCAACTGGGCTACTTGTCACCCGCTGCTAAGATTTAACCATCTATATTCTGCTTGAGAAGTTTTAAGTCATCCAACCCCAGTCCCTACGTTTTTCAGTTCCCGTTGTTTAAATCAGGGGTGTCAAACTTGCGGCATCACGTTGTCATCACGTGATATATCACGACTTCTTTCCCTTTCACTAAACTGGGGGTGGGCGTCTCCAGCACGTGACACATCCAGAACACGGGCCACAAGTTTGGTAGCCTGGTTTAGATAATGTTTCTAGTCCTCATAGCTGGACATTTGCTCATTAACATTCGGGAAACATTAGGAAAGCCCTATTACCAGTGTGGCCACATAAACCACTTATCAAGTTTTTAACCCTCTTCACTCAGAAAATACACTATCTAATCTTCTAACCCCACTGGCACACTCTCAAAAGACGGGGACTACAACTCCCATTGGCCATCCATTACAGCCAATGGCAAAGGACCGAGAGCAGTGGAGAATGCTCTGCTTAATATCCTAGAATAGAATATTTTTATTTGGCCAAGTGTGATTAGACAGACAAGAAATCTGTCTCCGATGCAACTTAAGTGACAGAAAAGGCCTAGAAAAATCCAGGTTCAACTTCACTCACTCACCTAGTCTACATTACAGGGTTGTTGTAGGGAAAAAACAAATCACACAGGATATAAACCTCATGGACAAAGGATACTTACTTCTCTTCCTACCACAGAATAACCCGACGATGGAAAGGATTGCGCAGAAAAAAAGCCCAAAGGGCACTGCCGAACGAGACTTAGACCTTTGATCTGTTTGTAAATGGAAACAAGAAAAAAGAAGGCTGAAAAAAAATTGTATTTTTCCAGGAGAACCCAACATATAACCCTCCTTTACTCAGCTGGATCCATCATTGCAACTGATGCCTCGCTGAAAATGCCTCATATTTTCTCAATGCAAAAAAAAAGCAACAAAAAACATTCCCAGGGCAGATCATTTACAAAAGACTAAGTCAGAAAGAGACTTTGGAGGTGTTCTAGTCCAGCCCCACCCTTGGAAGAATTGCTAGGACAATCCCCTTCCTTCAAAAGCTTGAAACCCTCCCCCACAAAAAGTGGGAAGAGAGACAGAGGAGCAGGACTCCCGGAAAAGTGGTGGGGGGAGTCTAGATTCGGACGCGAAGGTGAGGACCTGCAAAGCCAGGCGGAAAAAAAAATCCCCAGCCAAAAATGGAGTTTTCCGGGAGAGGCCACTCCGCCAGACGCAATCGGGCAAAGACGCGCCCGGTGAATTCCGCGCAAAAGGCACCAGGGGCCCCTCGAGGTCTTCTAGAAGAGTCCCCTCCCCGAACTTTTGGGGGCGGGGGTCTTGCAGGGGAAACACCAGTAACCCCCCCCCAGTTCTTGTAGACGGAGTAACCCTCGTTACCGAATGGCGATCCCTGAAGACCCCCCCCGCCCGCCGCGGAGGATTCTGGGAAGGCATCCGGAGGGCGCCCGGTTGCTTAAGAGCGGCTGGCTCCCAAGCCGTAGATCCACCCTCCCTCGAGACTCGCGACCCCCGGCTCTCCACCCGCGCCCCATTTTGCGCTACCTGGCCGCGCCCGCCCGCCCCTCCCCCGCCCGGAGGTTCCAGCGGGGCCGCCTTTGTCTCGACTGCCGCAACGCCGCGCACTCCGAAGGCTGGCCGCCTCGCGCGCATGCGCCGGGTACGACCAGCGAGTCGAGGCGGCGAAAGAACGTCTCGAGAGCTCGGACTAGCGCCGCTCCGGCGGTCCGGAGGATGATCGCCTCGGACCTGAAGCGCTCATACCAAGTAGTCTTCGACGTTATGACCAAAATATGTGTTGTTGAGAAAGGTTCATTCCGTGAGTTTTCTCCCGTTTTACAACGTTCCTTGCAGCCTCGGACCCGAAGCGTTTACTATAGTCCTCGACTTACGACCAAAATGTATGTTGTTGAGACCAAGGTCCATTTTGTCCCACTTTACAACCTTCCTTGCTGCCGTTGTTCAGCAAATTGCCATGATTGATAAAAGTCAGGAACAACGATCATGAAGTGAATCTGGCTTCCTCATTGACTTTGGTCGCTAAAGGGGAACGCAGAACACTGTGGGATGCACCAACCGTCATAAGCATGAACTGGTTTAAGTGTCTTAAATTTCGGTCCCGCAACCATGGGGCTCCTTATGAAGCCCGTAAGTCTGAAACATGGTCATGTCCTTTTTTTTTTCAGTGGCGTTCTGACTTTGAACGGTCGCTAATTAAACCATCATGTAATCTAGGACTATCTGTACGTGCATCTGGGCATCTCGCACACAAAATTGCATGAACGTCTTGCCGGACTCCTTCCTTTGTGCAAGGCAGCTGCGATAGGACAGCAAGAATGTAGTTAAGGAAAGTCTGAAATTCTTAGGTCACCTGGCTTCCTCCCAACCCCCCAAGCCAACATGGTTTGTGCAAGCCACAATGACTCTCCTTTAGGGATCCAGGATGGTCTGCTCTACCACCAGGATAAGAACCTTTTGGGTCCCTTAGGCACTCAAACCGGAAGCTGTCAAACTACTCCCCTTTAAGACTGACTAGGTGGCTGAAGTGGCTAAGACACTGAGCTTGTCAATCAGAAATGTTGGCAGTTGGCAGTCTGAATCCCTAGTACAGGTCTCCTGAGTGAGCAGGGGATTGGACTAGATGACCTCCAAGGTCTCTACCAACTCTGTTACTGTTAAGACGGGTGGACTTCAACCCTCAGAATTGAAGGCCAGCCATCTTAAAGGGAGCTCGAGACAGGCTGCATGGAGAGCTTCGCCCCACAGAACAGCAAATTCTCCCTCCCCTCTATTTCCTACCACCCCCACAAGGAGAAAAAAGCCAACTCCCTTTCAGACATCAGATCCACTTTCCCCAATCCCGGGCTGCATTGTATTATTTCTGTGCTGTCATTGGCTTCTGACGGTTCGCTTAGTGACCATTCAAAGTTACGAGACCTGAAAATGGGTCTATTTTCCACACTTGTGTCCGTTACAGCATCCCCCCAGTTTCATGGAATCAAAATTCAAACAGACTCATATTTATGATGGTTGCGGTGTCCTGGGGTCAAGGGACAAGTGAAATCAACAGGGAAGCCGGATTCACGTGACTAAATTTAACATCTGCAGCGATTCACTTAACAACTGTGTAACATGGGACAAAACTCACCTTCAACACATTCCTCATTTAGTAACATAAAGCCTGGGCTCGAGTGTGGTCGTAAGGCAAAGACTTGCCTGTATGGAGTATACTACCTTGATTCTCTAGCAAGCGAACAAAATGGCCGGGCAGCCAGGAATTCTTGCATCTTCCACCCTTTTCACTTTGCAGTACCCCAAAGTTTTCGGTACCCATCATCCCCAACCAAGTGCAGCCTAACAATGTTCAGAGAGTTAATTCTTTCCTTTCCTACCCTCAAACCCAAAAAAATAACCTGTTTTGGGGACTTTCTCCCTCTCAAGCTCTGAGTTTCTTTCTCTTCAATAAATTCCCATTAACATTGAAGGGATTTGGGGTCTGGGGGGCAACCCATAAGAAGTTATCAACTTATAACAGCAACTGAGCACAGTTTCCATCGCTTAACAAGGGTATTAGGGGAGTTGGACCCCATTTGAAGAACTTTCTTGCCATCGCTAAAACCAATCACAATGGTGGTTAAGCTACTAAATGGGTCAAGTGAATATGGATTCCCCAGAGACTTTGCTTGACAGGGCGCATGACCCCCGGGATGCTGCGACTGTCATAAATATGAGTCGGTTGCCAAGCGTCTGAATTTTGATCACATGATCCTGGGGATGCTGCAATGGTCATCGGTATGAATGCCATACATCGCTTTTTTCAGTGCTAACTTTGATCACTAAACAAATGGTTATTGAAGACATACCTGTATTAATCATAATTACTGTTCTTAGCCCCAAACATTGTCTAATAAGTGGCACTGTTTCATTATTAAGTTTTAAGCTGGCATTTCTGAACCTGTCGGCCTGTTCACCAGCCTCTAACCATCGGTCTTGATCGAATTGGCATCCACCAAGATTGTCAGCGATTTTTGCTGGCTTGTGTCATTGCACCAGTGTGAGCAGCAAAGAATGTGCCAGAACCATAAGTGTTCACAAGTTAACACAATTAAGGATGTTATAAAAACCTAGGTAATTGCCTAGGTTCACACAATCCCAGACATTGGCTGCCTTTGATCCGACATAACATTGGCCTGGCTGAAGAGACACGGGTTCTATATACCCATTTCCTGTGTTTTTACAGCTTTCAATGCCTATTATCAAAAGAAGAGAATATTTGCAGCTCAGGGTTGAACTGTGGGGTCCTTGGTGCTGACAGATGTTTCATGATCCAACTAGGCAACTTCATCAGTGCTATAGATAGTGGGGTTTATGGAAGAGGAGGAGAAAGGGAAGAGGAAGGTTGGGTGGTCCTTGGTACTCTCTGACTCGGTTATTTGCTTGTAGACATTTCATTGCCGAACTTGGGAACTTCATCAGTGTTACAAGGGAATGGGATTTGCAGGGAAGAGGAGAGGGATACAAGGAGGGGGAGAATGGGGGGGGGTCCTTGATGCTCATTGAGATTGATTTTCTTGCAGACATTTCATTACCCACTATGGAACATC
>JANHFM010005476.1:4683-17738 GCA_032468115.1 Grayia smithii | reverse complement strand
GTGGCATCTGCAAGGAGGAGGAGGATGACTGGGCGGTCCTTGGTGCTCTGACCTTGATGGTTTTCTTGCAGACATTTAATGACCCAACTAGGGAACATCATCAGAACTAAACAGGAGTGGGGATTGTGAAAGTGCGGGGAGGGGGACTCTCTGACCTTGGTTGTTTCCTTGCAAATATTTCATGACCCAACTAGGGAACATCATCAGTACTGAAAGGGAATGGGGTTTGCTCTTTCTTTACATACAATGCCTTGCCCTGGTCAATGTTCGTGGAAGTATTTCCTGGTGGTTCCTTGATTAGACTGTTGTTTACTGTTTGATTTTTTGTCTGGTATTAATCTCAGTGTTGATCTCTGCTTATCTGGGTGTTGATTGCTGGCAGGGAGGTGTTTTGATCTTGTTTCCTTCTTAGCATTTGGATTGTCAGTTTTGAATGGTGGATAAAGGTCATTTATTACTGTGTGCCTGTTGATGGCCGATTTTCATAAGTGCCAAGTGACCAGAAATTCTCCAGTGTTTTAAGATGTAGCTTAGTCTAAAAGGCTCAGGTTTCCCAGTGGAAACTATGGCGGAGTTTGTCCATGTGTCATGCTATTATTATACTTACAGGCCACCCAAATAAATTCACCGCCCTCCTCCCTTCTGTCTTCCTGGTAGCCTTTTCTCCATCAGAACCAAATACCTGTAACTATCTTGCATCTGAATTCTGTATCTTGTCTGATCTTTACTCTCTGGGAGGTAGCCCCAGATCTAAGGCTGCCTTCCTAGCTCGACAAGAAATGGTGGACCATCAGTGGTCAAAATGGGTGGCCACAGAGCAGTTGTCTGAACAGGGAAGACAGAGATTAAAATCCATGAAAGCTTCCCCTGGAGAAATCATGCTCTCTCACCCCACAGGACTGCAAGAAAAAAAAACCCATAGCAAAAGGGGCCTTGAATGCTACAATGAACTGGTTTCAAAGAAGCATGTAAATAAATAAATCTAGCAGGGCTTCATATGGATACAGTATTCCTTCTCTGGCATCTTAAGGTTCTTCTTTCTTTTTGTGAAGGTTTGATTTTCAATGGCCTAACAAAAGTTCAGGGAGAACAAAAAACCTGTATTGTTTCCTCGCATGCATGAGCTCATCTTAATTTTTTAATCAAGGGAAAAGAGCACGGAAAGCAGTGACGTTACACAAATTAAAAAGAAAAAAGCAAAGAAGTATTTTCTTTAGGCCAACCATCCCGAAGTTTCAGCTTTTTGGGACTTTTCCCCCCAATAATTACAGCAGTGCTTATAAAACAGCATACAAATTGAGCATAATGAAAAACAACATAGTCCCAATTACATTTTGGGTTCTCCTCGTCTATCTTCTATGTCTCTCCCCATCCAGAAAACCGAGTTCCCACACATGGTCTCAGAAGTGACGCGAGCAGCTGAGACACAACGGCATCTTCTTAGGAGGTATTTTGGGCCTTGAAATAAAGAAGAAAAAAAGCTGCAGGGATTTCAGAAAGTCCAGCAGTGATCCAATCAAAATCCTGTCTCGTCCTGTTTCCTTGAGAATTGCAGAATAACAGAATAAGGGCCCGTGGAGGTCTTCTACTCCAAACTTCTGTCTGAGCAGGACACCCTTACAGAATCATAGCATAACAGAGTTAGAAACGACCGTTGAGGTCTTCTACTCCAAACTTCTGTTCAAGCAGGAGACCCTATAACCATTCTGGACAAATGGAGATCCAGTCTCTTCCTGAAAACCTCCAATGATGGAGCACCCACAAGTTCTGGAGGAAAGCCATCTCACTTTCAAACTTGGTTTCTGGGCAGACATGCCTGGCTGGGGAAGCCAAAACATGGTAATTCCTTTCTTGATCTTCAGGCTGATGAGCCACCAAGGAAGCCTTCAAGATAAAGCAGCCTCTGCCACATTCGCTTCCAGGTCCGCATTCTTTGGGACCTCCTAAAACATGAAACACAAGAGTTGGTCACAGACTGAATGAAGATGAAAGTGAGCAGTCAGCACATTTGCCCAACGACAAAGGATCTTCCGCGGCTTATCAAAGGCTTACTCAGGATCTTCAAGAACTGATCGAAGGCTGATTCAGGACCTTCCAGGGATGATAAACGATTTTTCTTTCCAATTGAACAATATTCACCAGCCTGATATCCCTAGGAACACAATCCACAGAGAAGGGAAGCTACAAACAGGAGTTCAGCCGCATCCCCCGATGATGCCCAGCCCAGTGAGTTGAACTTCTGCACTTGAATTACGGATGAGCTGAACTAAAACAGCCCCAGCAGAGGTCAGGTGGGGCGAAGTCCCTGTTGTACTGGTGGGTCAGGAAGCAGGTGTCCCTTTCAGGAGGGCCAAGGGCCGCCCTGCGGTTTCGGGAACGGGCACCGCAGGCAAGGCGCAGCTGTGCTGCAGAAGGCGCTGCTTGCAGGCGAAAGCCTTGGGGCACAGGCCGCACTTGTAGGGCTTCTCCCCTGTGTGGGTGCGGAGGTGCTTCTGGAGGTGGTGCTTCTGCATGAAACTCTTTGGGCACAGCGGGCACTGGTGGGGCCGCTCCCGTGTGTGGGTGCGTTGGTGTTTGGCCAGGTGGTGCCGCCGGACGAAGTGCTTTCCACAGTCTGCGCAATGGAAAGGGCGTTCTCCCGTGTGGGTCCGAAAGTGATTGGTCAGCTTGCTTTTATCTGTGAAGCTCTTCTCGCACGCCGGGCATTGGTGAGGCCTGGCACCCGTGTGGCTCATCTGGTGACGTAGCAGGTGATCCGAGCGGCCAAAACGCCGGGGACAGTACGGGCAGCCCAGGGAATCCTTAGGGACGGGCTCAGCAGGCACTTCCCGGTGGGTGTTCTGATGGAGCAGCAGATGGACATGGAGCCGAAAGCGTTGGTGGCACAGAGGACAAGCCCACAGCCCCTCTCCCGGCGATCCGGCTGATGGCTGCCCCGTCTCTTGAGGGGGCATCAGAGGGCTCCCATTCACGAGCGGTGAGGACAGATTTCGCCTTGAAGGGGTGAGGCTTCTGTAACTTTGTGGGGGCTCTTGATGGCCAATCTGACACTGCCGGTGGACATTGGTGGCTGCTTCTTCGGCCGGACTGCCCTCGTTGGCACTGAAGTCGGCCATCTCTCCTGGAGAGTCCCTTGGCCACATACAGGAATCGAAGTCCTCTTCTTTCTTTATAATTCTTTCCACAAATGTCTCTCCCGCCATCATCCAGGTCTCGTGGGCTGCAGAGTCGTCCTCTGGCTCCGTTTTGATTAAGATGTGATTTGTCGCGAGGGCTGCGGGAAATAAGGACAGCATAAACCCAACATTCATCATGGTTTAGTCCCACCACACACATTGGAATGCACAGCACACCCCCAAACCAGTATTTCTCCACTCTGGCAAACTTCAAGATGGGTGGAGTTCAACTCCCAGAATTCCCCAGCGGCCTGGGCAATTCTAGGAGTTTACATCCATCCATCTTGAACTTGCCAAGGTTGAGAAATACTGCCCCAAACCCTACCTTCTTTAAAAAATGCCTTCTTTATTTAAAAATTAATGTAAATCAGCATTTCTCAACCTCAACACCTTTCAAATGTGTAGACTCCAGCTTCCAGAATTTCTTAGCATGCCAGTTGGGGAATTCTGGGAGTTGAAGTCCACACAATTCACAAGTTCCTGAGAAACCATGCTGGGGATCATCGACAATCCTTTGCTGAGATTTGATGTCGAGGGATTTGTCAAAAACTCAGAACTCTGCAGTAAACTTGAAAAGATTGAAGAGAAGAATTGGGTGAATGAAAAAAACAGACCAACATTTAGAGGATTTTGAGCAAACGATTCTGGAGGTGGCTTTTGCCAAATGGCGCTCTCTCGACTACAAGACATGGATACTACAAGGGTGAATGCAGATCATGCCCAGCAAATACAAGTGAAAAAGGCCTCCTAATTTTACAAGGAACTTAGGTCCTGTGCTTGACTTTCATGGATGGTGGCGCATGAGGACAACTGAAGGAATATTCTCAAGTCTAGGCCGGATCGCTTGATGACAACAATAATAATTTATTAAATTTACAGGCTGCCCAACTCTGAGTGAGTTCGGGTAGTTTACAAATTGTTACAAAAATATTTGAACATTTGAAACCAAGTAACAATACAAAAAGCAAAAGGAAAAAGATGGTGAAGGAATAAACCCAGATCGAACAAGGGGGGGGGGAGGAGGAGGAGGAAGAGGAGGAGGAGGAGGAGAAGAACTGTAGGGTCCTAGGTGCTCTCTAAGCTTAGTGGTTTTCTTGCAGACATTTTATAACCCAACAAGTTAACATCAATGCCAGAAGACTTATGTTAGAAGGCTTCTAACACTGATGCTGTTACCTAGTTGTGTCATGAAATGTCTGCAAGAAAACACCCAAACAGAGAGGATCGAGGATCCCATAGTCGTCATCACCCTCCTCTTCCTCCCCGCAACACCACCCTTCAAGCACTGATGTTGTTCCCTATGTAGATCATAAAACGTCTGCAAGAAAACTACCAACCATGTGGGGTACTCGGAGCTTCCTTTGTTTCAGAGTTTGATTCAGAGACTGACATCGAAGGACACCGGAGAGTTAAAGAAGCACCAATTCTGATGGATATGACATAGGCATATAAGGTCCTGCTTTGGACTTTTGAAAACTATAGATACAAACATTTCAGAGCAAAAAAAAAGGTTCATTCAAAACTGACATACATAGATTTGCAATTATTTCACTGTCTGGAGTCACTCTACAACTCACACGTGACTCGCCAGTTTGGGTTTAACCAGCATATCCCGGCAATTCGGGGAGCCAAAGAAAGAATTTCTGGCTTGTTTAGCAGGTGATACAACCAGGATACTGGTTCCCTCTGAGAGGAACAAACCAGAGTAACTGGTTTGTACAATGACCTAAACATACCAGACCGAACCATTTCCATGTTTGCCAGGCTGAAAACGTCAGTAGGAAAAATGATGTTTGTTTATGGCTAAGTCATATTATGGCTTAATTTAATCCATTTCCCCATCCCCCCAAAACAGTAGTTTTCCTTAAATTCTTTCAATTTGTTTTAAACACATTTATCGGAGGGTTTTTTTTAAGCATTTAAAGAATCAACCACTTCTTAATGTTTTTGGGAAAGGAATTTTGGGGCAGTTATAAGATGCTCCTGTTTGAGTGGTGCAGTGACCTAGAGGTGGAGCTCTCGCCTCACAATCAGGAGGCTACAAGTTTGATCCTAGGTAGAGACAGACATTTCTCACTCTGGGCACAGTGAGAATATATATGCTGAACAAAACTCCAGATTGGCGACAGGAAGGGCATCCAGCCGTTAAACATTCTGCTAGCTCCATTCAGTTGCCCAGACTCCACCACACAAGGGATTATGGGGTCATTAAATGATAATGATCATGTCTTGTTCATTTAGGCAGTTTTACACAATCCCAAAATTAACACACATGCCTCTCAACTCTGATCCATGGTCAGGGGGAAAAATAAGGACCTCACACAAAACCATTTCTTCACATCTCTAATTTATTTCTCAGATTCCACAGAACGACAAAGAAAAAAAGAAATCCAGAAAATATACGTTTAAAAAAGTGTCCTCCTCAGACCCATTTGAGTTCACCCAACGGCGAACCAAGAAGTCGCCTCTGGAGAGTCCCCCATCTCCAGGACTTTGACATGGAGACCTTGTGGTTAGGGGAACAACACAATACCTACAGTATTGTACACTGCAAAGAAGACCAAAATGACAATCCTGGAAGTCCTTGGCTACTACCCCTTTCATTAGCTTTTGCTGTTCAGAAATGCCGTACAAAAATGTCCTCTCTGCGACATCTCCAGGAATCTGAACTCCGGGCTAGAGAGGGGGAGTCCACCCAGGACATGTCTTTTTGAGGTAGCCTGGCGTCCTTGCAGGATCGGACTAAATAAAGATGGCATCCAGCAGGGCTTCCCGGACAGCCGTACCCATCAGCCTGTTCTGCTCACGCAGGTGGATTTTCTGGTGCTGGAGAAGATGTTGCTTCTGGGTGAAGCTTTTATCGCACTCGTCGCAACGGTAGGGCCTCTCTCCAGTGTGGATGCGCTGGTGCCGGACCAGGTCCGAGGGGTGGCTAAAGTTCTTGCCGCAGTAGAGGCAGGCCAGGGAGCTGCCACCACGTCCGGAGTGCAGCCGCTGATGCGTGACAAGGCTCTTCTTTTGAGAGAAACTCTCCGGGCACCGGCTGCAGCGGTACGGCCGTTCACGCCCATGGCTCTTGGGGTGCTGCCGATAGGACGACTTGACGTTGAAGGTCTTCACGCACTTGGTGCCGCCGTATGGCTTCTCTGCTCCCGGCCCCCTAGGAAGGGGCTTCAAATTATGGCTTTGCTTGAAGGTCTCCTCGCAGGCCACCGAGGTGTACCCTCCGCCCCCAGTGTGGATGTGCTGGTGGAGGGTAAACTGCTGCTTGTAGGTGAAGCTCTTTTCACAGGCCGCCGGTGCAGTGGCATGGCTTTTCTGGTGGCACACGAGGCTCTTGTAAAGGCGGAAACGTTTCCCGCAGTCTGGGCAGGCAAACATTTTGTCCTCTGGACGGTCACGCGAGTCCATAGGAGCATCAGGACCACCAAAGCCACCTTCTCCGGCCAAAGCCTCTTCTTCCTGTCCGGGATTCTCGGCGTGCCTTCGCTGTTGTACAAAGTACCGGCTGCCGATGGAGGCTGCTTGGGGGTGAGCGTGGAGGAGCGTCTCATCCGTGCACTTGAGCCCCAAGCTTTCACACAACGCTCGCTGAGCTTGGAGCACCTCGGCTTTGAAGGCCAGCCCGTCATCTGGGGGGATTGAAAGAAAAGGTCATGGGGCATGCTTCTCCCAATGGACATGGCTTTATCCACCCAGCGGGCTGTCCTGGTCAATGGGTTAGGAGGACCCTCTTTTTGCACAGCCGGAAGACCCTACGTTCCAGCCTCGTCGCAGCACGCCTGCCTACATGCCACATGAGGGAAACCAGCTTCTTCCCTGCCCTGCGGAGAGCGTAGTTTGCTTTCCTTCTGCAAGAAGGAAATGCCACCGGATCTGGCTGCGCATGATGTGAGGAAGCCAACCAGTCCTTCCTTCTTGGCTCCTTTCAACAATAAAGGCCAATTCTGGGGGTGCTGATGCACCCACTGCTTTGAATTCTCACGCCAAAATAACCCAGCGGGGAATCACTTCAGCCAACCATTCCTGAAGCTCCCTTTAGTGCTGAGACTTCTGTTTTTCAAGAACTGTTGGATATACAGATAGCCCTCGACATATTATCGTAATGGAGCCTGCATGATGGATGTTAAGTGAAACACCCACGTGATTGTCTCATTTATGACCTGCTTTCCATGAAACAACTATGTGGGTTGTTAAGCAGAGCATATGGTAGGTGCCTTGGGGTACCGGGCAGGCCTTGGGAGCTCTAGCACAGGCCTGCTCCAGGCCTACCAAGGGCCTCCATGGCTGGAGGCACCGCATGCTACATTTCCCACCTCTTAGGGTCCCTGCAGGGGACTCCCACCCCATGCTACTCCATACCCTACTCAGCCATTGTCTACTTAACGTTCAATGATCTCCAGAGCTGTGATTCGCAAAGCAAAGCAAATTGATTTATTCCTGGGATGCAAAGTGCATTTTCAGAAACAGCCGTATTTTCGGAGCACCCACAATTCACTTTGCTGCGGCGACCGCTTCCCAGATCATGCTATACGACCCAGCAATGGAGCGGCCTATCCTCCATCCCTGACCTGAGCAATGGAGTGCCAGAGATTGTCAAAAGATAAGTGGGGAAGATGAGGATGTCTGACTATGTTGGGTGGAAAGCAGACTCAAAGCTTGCAGAGACCTTGTGGGGGAGAAGATAGGCAGTTGGTCATCAGAGTGAACATAGACGCTACGGCAGCAGTTAACTCCAAAACTGGGTTGCATAAGTTGCTTTTAGTAGGTCTGCCATACTTGTGAATCATCACTAAGGTTATCCCAAAAGTGCTTTGCCAAAAGGCAACATAGACTTAGAATAACGTTATTGTCACTTTAAGTGTACACAAATCGGCATACATTAAAATGAAATTTCATGACATACAGCTCTCAAAGGGTCACCACCTCCAGTATACACTACATAAACATGATAAAATTTTTAAAAAATATGCAGAGACCCAGATATAATATATGACATGTATAAAGTCCACAACTGGACTTTCTCGCTTGCTTTCCTTGAAAACGTTTCGCTTCTCATCCCAGGAGCTTCTTCGGTTCACTGAACTTCACTTCATTCTTCAGTTCATTGCTGAAGAAGCTTCTGTGATGAGAAGCGGAATGTTTTCAAGGGAAAAAAAAATACCTCCAGAAAGTCAAGTTGCCTTTTGGAAAAAGAACATCTCTGGGATAACCCTGACGTGGAGGATTGAGACTCTCTGTAAACATCGTTAAGGTTGTAAGTCGAGGACTATCTGTAATTCATAAAGGATCCGCTTTATGGCCAGATGCACTGGGCACATCGTTGGCATCACTGTCCATCTCACCCTGGATCATCATACCCCACCTGATCTGGGAACGTGACTGTTCCCAGAGCGGAGGACAAGCAAGTAAGTGCATTTTAGCAAGTCTTGAATATGGAAAGATGAAAGGGAGAGAAGCAATGTGGCCATCCTTTGTCCCCCACCCCAAGGCACCTGCAGGAAAAAGTCTGAAACGGAAAGGGGGGTAGCTTTGTCCTTACATGAAGTTCTTTGCTTTCCCGGCAACTCCTTGCAGCTCGCCGACCTGCTTCTCCCAGCCTAGGTCTTTGTCCAGGTGGCCTCTAAACCAGCCTCGCCCAGTCTCTGGAGTCTCCACCTCGGAGCCTCCAAGCCTCTTGGCCATCCTCACCTCTGGCCTCTGCCACCAACTGTCCAGGGCCACCAACTCCACCCTGGGGACATGCCTGCAGGTCCTGCTCCCAAGATGGACCTGCATTTGTTGTCTCCATCCCAGGGATCGGTTGCCCCTTCCCAGATCAGATCGGGCGTCTGATCCACAGCATCTGAGCAGCAAAAGCATGTCAAAAATAGCTCAGCCCAAGAAAAGGGGCCGTGGTCTAGCAAGGAATGGCGGAAACTCAACCCTAAGCCAGAAAGCAAACACGATCCATTCCTGACCACAGACTTGAACCCCAAGAGGCTTCAGTTTGTCCCATGAAATTTAAAGGATTGAACGAAGACAATGGGGAAGGGAACCTCGGGGGGAGAGTAGAATCTCCAGCTAGAGTAGAGGGTGGTGAAAAGAGATCCTCCCACTTTCTCTGCCTCTTCCCATGTGAACGCAGTTAGTCTGGCAAGATTCTTGTAAATAGGCAAGCAGCAATCAAGAAGCAACTTGGATCGGCTCACAGATTCATTCTGGTTTTTTGCACCCGACATAAACCTGGATAACAAAATTGCCTTTTGCTAGCTTGTTCCTGGGAACACAGATCCACTCCTTCCTCCATCCTCACCTGCTCTGCCCTGCCTAAAAGGAACCCAGCTGAGGGGAGGGAGAGGTTAAATACATTCTGGGCATAACGTGAAAGATAAGTCCACTTCCTTTGCTTCGGACTGCACATCAACACCAAAGTTTCCAAGGTAGCTCCATCATCTGTTGTGCCTGTTCAGGGTTAGGGGTAGCGGTCCCCAACCTTTCTGGCTTGACGGCCCGGTGGGGCGGAGGGAAGATAGTTCCTTGTGAGTGGCAGGTGGGCACATGCAAGCACACGCAGGCTACATTTGAGTGAGTGGTTGGTACTTGCAGCTGCTGCTCGAGCAAAGGAGCTTCCCATGTGTGCATTCGCTTGCCTGCTGCCTGTACAGCCCAGTTCTAAACAGGCCGCAGCCGGGTAGTGGATCATGGCCCGGGGGTTGGGGACCCCTTGGTTAAGCGGATGGCCACATCTCTGGACACGTGCCAAAGGTGCTTTTTCAAAACGCAACTGGAGTTATCTTGGGGGTTTTTTCCCCTTGAAAACATTTTGTTTCTCATCCAAGAAGCTTTTTCAATTCTCTCAGATGAGAAGCAAAATGTTTTCAAGCGGGGAAAAAACCCAAGAAAAGTCCACTTTTGAAAAAGCACATTTGGGACAATGATGACCTAGATGGTGGAGAAGCTCCATAAACACTTCTGGATACAGGTTCTAAACATTGTGATGGGCATCCCAGGAGGGACTGTTGGGAAAAGGAGGCGAGACATAGAACACCCAAAACGTTTTAGCCTGTGCAGGGAGTCCTCGACTTACGACTACAATCAGGACCAGAATTTCAGCTGCTAAGCAAGATGATTGTCACAGTTGTTAAGCAAATCACTGCAGCTGTTAAGCAGATCATGCAGTCATTAGGTGAATCTGGCTCCTCCCATTTGTTGGTCAGAAGCCAGCTGGCAAAGTCCCAAATGGCAATTCCAAGACCCTGGGATGCAACAACCACCGCAAATACATGCTTGAATATTGATCACATGACCAAGAGGATACTGCAATGGTCGTAAATGCAAGGAACAGTTCTTAATAACTTTTTTCTTTGAACCATCGCTAAATGGATGGTTGTTGAGCTGAGGACTCCCTGTGTCCAGAGGATACTAGCGCATCCTGAGCTTCCTCCAAGAATTCACACAAGGGAGAAAGCAACGAACCAGAAACAGAGAGACAGACAGATGCCAATCAAGGGATCGTAACCGGGCCAAAGGATCATGACAAGCTTCTCGCCTCCTGAGTCTTTGGGCTACAATACAGTTGGGGAGACATGGGTCAGGGTGGGGGGAGCTCATTGAGGGTGGAAAATGGCCTACAAAGCAGCAGAAAGAATGCCTGCCCTCTGCATAATCTCCAGTGGACGGACAGACAGACAACCTGGAAGGAAGAAGTTAACGGTGACAATCTAAGAGGAAAATCTAGTCTGAAAAGAAGAAAACCACAGAAAGCCTCAAAGCATTATAAATCAACCCTTCCCTCCCCCCCCCACCCCCAAGAGGACCGTCTTCCCAGGTGGGGGGAGTGAGAAGATGCAGCCCCACACCCCAGCAGCTGGAGTAGAATACAGGTAGTCCTCGACTTATGACCACAATGGAGCTTAACATCTCTGCTGCTAAGAGAGACAGTTGCGAAGGGAGTTTGCGCCATTTTACGACCTTTCTTGCCACCATTGTAAGTGAATCCCTACAGCTGTCGAGATGGCAACACCGATGTTATGTGAATTTGGCTTCTGGCTGGTCAGAAGGTTGCCAAGGAGGGACTACGTCATCCTCCCTGGGACAATGCAACTGTCCTAAATAGGAACCGTTTGCCAAGTGTCTGAATTTCAATCCCATGGCCCTGGGAATGCTGCGATGGTGTGAAAAACAAGGCGCGAGTCCCTTTTTTCAACGCTGTTGAAACTTTGGTTGCTAAACGAACGATCATAAGCCGTGAACTGCCTGTATTCAGGAGTGTACCGCTCACCTAAAGGAGGTTTTTATGAGTTTAAATGACAGCAAACAGGTCTCAGTTTTAGCAACCCTGGAACTGGCTCGTGATTCGAGTCTGGCAACAGGAAAAAAAAATGCAAGGACACAAAATAAAATGCAGGCAGGATCTGAACCATCTTCAGTGTTCTCGCATCTCTGGGCCTGAAAAACAATCTGGTTCTGTCCAGAAGATACTCACCCATGCTTGGCGGGACGTGCATCTCGCCTTTGTCCGAGAGGTCCGAGCCCTCCAAGTTCCGATCCAGGTCTCGCTTCCCGTGGGATCTGAAAGATGTCTGAGCGACTTCATCATCTGTTCAACCAAAGAGAAGTTGACACTCGTGGTTGGTTTGGAATCTTCCTCCTCTTCCTGCCGAGCATCTGCATCCTGCATGCATCCCGGCAAGTCAACCGATGCTCTTCTGAGCTCATTTCCCTTGCTAAGCGAGACGGTTTTTCAGGAGGTTCGGCCCCATTTTACAACCTTTCTTGCCATAGTTGTTAAGTGAATCACTGTAGTTGTTAAATTAGTTACACAGCGGTTAAGTGAATCAAGCTTCCTTGTTGATTTTGCTCATCGGAAGGTCACCAAAGGGGATCACATGAGCCCGGCAGACATTGCAACCATCATAAATGTGAACCAGTTGCTAAGTGTTAGAATTCTGATCACGTGAGCATAGGGAGGCTACAATGGTTTTAAGCGTGAAAATCTTCTATTTCAGGGCCCTTATAACTTTGAACAGTCACTAAATACTGTACTTTTCAGACTATAAGACGCACTCCCCCCCTCACTCCCAAAGTGGATGGAAATGCCTGTGCATCTAATAGAGTGAATGTTGCTGAAGCCGCACCCACCCACTGGCCCCAACCCTTCCGCCTCTGCCTTCCAGGAGCAAGCAGCCTCCTTGCAGCACCAATTTGCCTCCTTGCAGCAAACAGCAAACAGCCTGGTCAGCTTCAGCACAGACAGATTTAGCATGAGCAGCTGATTTTATCCACCTCCCAGAATACCTCCGATCAGCTATTCCAGGCTGCGGTGATTGCCACCACCCATTGGCGCTGTTACAGCCCACCACCACCACCTATCACCACCTCCATGCACCCATTTTCAGCCTCCATGCACCCCATTTTCGGGATCCCCGCCGCCTGGAACAGCTGATAGAGTTTGCAGCAATACAACCAGCACACAAGTAAAGAATTCAGCAGAATTCATTTATATAAGAAACTTCATTATATACAATACCATATGGCAAAGCCAGAACCAGAACTCAAAATCCAGAAGTACAGAATCAATAATCACAGAAACACTCATATATATATATATATATATATACACACAGATCAGTGAACCTAAGCCACGCCCAAGCTCCGAACTGTCTGTGTTACCAAACAGTTCCCACTGGCTGACCTGTTACCATGTCTATTCCAATTCGTGAACTCTCATTCATTGACACTCCTCCCTTCATGACTGGAATAGACATACAACCAAGTAAGTTACTGTGTTTTCCCAAAAATAAGACCCCGTATTATATTTTTTTGAACCCCGAAATAAGCGCTTGGCCTTATTTTTGGGGAGGTCTTATTATTTTGGGGTGCATGGAGCAAGATGGG
>JANHFM010005475.1:37145-54934 GCA_032468115.1 Grayia smithii | reverse complement strand
GGGGCAACCCCCCCCCCCCAAATAGAAAGAAAAGCAGCCGAGACCCTAAAGTCGGGCAGGCAGTGGGCATATTGCTCGCCTGGCTTCGTGGCCTGGAGGAAGAATGTTGCAAGGAGCCGCCTTCCCAGCCTGCCAAACTGGGAGGGAGTTTGTGGTTTGGTTGCCCTTTGGCCGCGTCCAGAAGTCGAGTTCCTCCCACTCCAGCAGTAATAGGAACCACCCTCCAAGGCACCATCTCTTCCCCCCTAGTCCTAATTCCTCTGCTCAAAACTTGGCCCCCTTTGCTTGGTTTGTGTGGGTTAAACAATCCCTCCTCTTCAGCTCTGCTGTGTAAGAAGAGCGACCTCGCCTTGCTCTGGAAAACATAGGTGGCTCCGTGCTTTGCTCTCATGCTAGGTTTCTTCTAAAGACCCTGGCTGAAAACTTAAGAACCTTATCATGACATTTAAATTTGGCTAAAAGAAGAAAGAACACTTGTGTTAGTCAGAAGAGCCTTAGGAGGAAGACTTCTGGCATTCACAGAACTTAAAACCGAAGTTGCTGCTTTGGTTGAGATAAATTTCTCAGCGACTGGATAATCCAGTTTTCCCAGTTGCAATATAATCGGAAACATTTTCTCCACAAACCACGTTGTAGTTTTGCGATTGTTTGCATTGGAAAGTCTCCAACTAGAATACTTATATCTGGAAGGTGGATTTCAGTTGTACGGTATTGTACGGGATCACTTCTGAAAAATGGGCCAGGCATTCCTTATTGACTGTCAGTTCTATTTCCTCTTTTGAAAACAGATTCCTGGAAAAGGTCCCTTAAAGTTTCCTTAGGTTGCATATAATCTAAGCTTCTTGCTTTTGTGGAGTCAATGCTACAGAAAGTGTATTTACTTCCTGGATTGGATTGAAACTCCAATTGGGTTGAAGCCGGACAAGGGGAGGGGCAGGAAAGGGCAAGGAAGAATTGAGGATTGCTTTGAAAAGTCATCTGGCCTGTGGCAAGTAAGAACAACTGTGTGTAAGTTTGCAGGTCATGAGATGTGCAGCCACGAGATAGCAGAGTTATGAAACAATAGGGACTAGGGACGTTGCAGGCTTGAAATCACAATGGATTCTTTCAAGGCTCCTATCAAGGTTGGCTCCAGGCTTTTCATGGAGATGTTTTGCTTTTAAAATCTATTTGCCATTGGTTAGAAAATGGTATTAAAAAGATAGGATGTGTTTTGTTACGAAATGGCAGTTTTTCAGGAATGAGACATCCTCTTAGTTCTTCCTGTGGGTTTGCGATAAGAGCTAAAAACGCAGCACAAGGACAGGGTGCTCCAGAGTTTGCCCTTTCATTGTAGCTTCCCTAACTTTTTTTGCAATTAATCAGCATATATAGTTTTCCCAAAAAAGTTCATGCTGTATTTAATCAAGATAAGCGGCTGATAGTTTCCCCTGTTCTTTGTGGCTATAGCCATGATGTAATCTTACATCTGTGGTCTGGCTCCTTTCCTCACCAAAACTCATAGAAAGCCCTCCTCTGGGTAGGGATAACTGATACGGGGAGAGCTGTATGTATCTTCTTCTGATTCAGGCTGTCGGAACGAGGGGTATCTCATAAAATGGAAATGTTCATGAAAAGGATCTTCTGTTTCAGCTCTTTTCTGATCTTCAAGCCAAAAAAGGAAGCATTGCGAGAGTGTAGAAGTTTGGTTGCAAGATGCTCAGTTTGGGTCTAACTAGTAACTAAGTTTAAAAACGGCACTGCTGCTTTTTTGCTTTAAAACCCATGCTAGGAGCAGGAGGAAGTTGCAGCAAGCGCATTTCTAGAGATTGGCCCTGAGTCAAATACTACAATAAAATTAAGCGTTAAGTCTTTCACAGTAAGATTCTGGTGTTTCTTTCCTGCTCAGATTGGGGAACTTCTCAACATACGTAGAAGATTCTATTCATGCTCTACATAACATTCTTTTTGCAGATGTGTCTGCATTTTCTCTAAAAAATTAAAAACTAAGTAACTGATTAACGTTAACTTTGTTTTTCCTGAGGGTCAATTATTTATTTGCCACTGCTCAGTGGATGACGCCTTTCAAATTTTGTTAGTGTTGCTGCTGTTGAAATTAGCATGAAAAAGTTAACACAATTCTTACACTTTCCTTGTTCTTTTATAACAAGAATAAACAAGGCTGGAAATCAAATCCAGCACTGTCTATTACATTCCCTTTTAATTTTCTGTTGCAATCATTTTTTTACACTTGTTTTTGTCTTTTAATTTTTATGTTGTCTCCTAAGACTGACAAGAAGAGAGTAGACTACAAATATTGACAAATGCATAAATAAGCCAATATTCCATAGTCACCAAATATGCTCAATACTTAGCTGGGGAGGCATTCCCCTCCCCTGACGTTGTTAAAAAATGCCTTGCTTTTATTTGTGGCTGTTGTCACTGTGGCTGCGTAAACATCAGCTTTTGTGATTAGGCAGATATGATGGGAATGTGGCTCATAGATACCTTTTTTTTTTCTTTTATAGGCAATGTGGCCCTTGATAACCTCCTAATCAAGGAAAATGCTCTGGTAAGCAACCTGGAAGTTATCAGCAAATTCTTTTCATTACCTCCATGGATCCAAACTATGATTTACAAACTTGATAAGTATAAAATCCAATCAGGGTCAATTCACCAGGACCAGAAGTTCAGTTTTTCCGAGCTTTCAGACTTGTGCTGGAGCCCACCCTCG
Source organism: Grayia smithii (assembly GCA_032468115.1). Lineage (NCBI taxonomy): Eukaryota > Metazoa > Chordata > Lepidosauria > Squamata > Grayiidae > Grayia > Grayia smithii. The sequence goes on along the minus strand of JANHFM010005475.1, from coordinate 52,221 downwards.
GGGAATTGCTCTCTATAAAATATTTGCTTTGGGCTATTCTAATATAATATTAATAAGCGCAGTTAGTGCAGTTTTGATTGGTTTCAGAATCCTGGAGTTCGGCAGTTTGCCACTTTGGGGATCATGCTGTAGGTTTCGTGGTGTTGAAGAAACAAAGAAATGCCAAGCCAGAGCAATCCCTCCCGAGAAAAGCTTCTAGCACTTTCTTTAGCTTCCCATGTTAGAGCAAGCCCCCTCCCCCCCTTTTTCATCTTCACCCTGGCCTAATTGATCTCTCATCTGTAACCAGACTAGTCAGAGCTGGGAGCAGATTTATGGAAAATCTAGTTCGTTCTCACAAGAAACCATGTGAGTCATATGTCCCCCCCCTGTCCACCACACCTTAGTTGCCTCTCTGAAATACATTTCCACTCTTGCATGGATAGGAAGGAAGACTCAGCATCCCAACCTCAGGGCTGACTTTTCTTCCTGAGAGATTGCAAACCAACTATTGCTATAATAAGGCACCTTGAAGTGACTGGTCCCCTTTCCTGCTGGGACAAAGCCTGCCTGACTTGACCATTAACATTTGCTATGGGTCAATGCTAAAAAAGGTATCTTCTTTTCTTGATTAGAGTGAATTGGACGTACCGTTTAGAGTAAAGGCTGGTCAAATAGGTAAGTTCTTCACTCAGAATGATTTCTAGATGATTCTGGCATCCTCTGGGCCTGCACTGGAAAAATACCTGGAATTGAAGCTAGCCAACATTCAACAGCCACCCATTTAGCAAAATGGGCTTTGTAGACTTAGCTTCAATCAGGGAAGCAACAATTTTACTGTTGTTGGTTTGTTTCCAGGCACAGACCAAGTCTAAATCATGGAATAAGCAAGAAGGTGCATTTGAATATTGTTCTTATAGGCAGAAGCCAGAGGCTGGTATAGTCAGTCTCTGCTTGCAGCTTATTTAATGTATTAGCAGAACAAATGAAAAAGGATATCTTGTTTTTAGATAAGCTTTCTCTGAAGATTCCTTGGAAGAATTTATATGGTGAAGCAGTCGTTGCATCCTTAGAAGGCTTATATCTTCTTGTTGTCCCCGGGGCAAGTAAGTTTCTTGGGTAAATTTACATTGCTCACTGGACCCGTATATTGGGTCGATGCCCTGCCAAACTCCCTATGTAGAATATATGGCCAATGGAGCTTGTGCAAAGCTGAAAGCCCTGAGCTGTTTTGAGCATAGAATGTCATAAACATTCCCACTTTGAATATTGAGAATTGTGGTTTGAAATGTTCTCAAAATGCTTGAAACAGCTGTTTTGTACTCAAAATAGAAAAGTGGGTGAAATTTCACACTTGGAACTAATTTGTAATTAAGCATTTTTCAACCTTGAGTTACTGGTGTCTTTTACAAAGTATCCAGGCAAGGTAAAATGTTAGTTGAAGTAAGCCGATGCATGTCTCAGTCTCTCCTCACTGCCCAGGATTTCCTAGGATTAAGTCCTGTGTGTACGTGGAACTTACCTGGCTGCCAGGTGAATCTGTGTAGAATTACACTGTTTGTCTTTCTTTGTGGTAATCTTACATAAAACATCCTTCCAGCAGGCTACGGTTACCCCTATGTCATAGGTCTTAAGTGTGTGGTTTGGATGAAGAAGATCAGGAATATCCAATAACTGTTGGATACTAAGAAACAAATCCTACTGAGGTTCCGATTCTTAATTTCTGCTCTCTGGAGATTCTGATAATAATTATGGAATTCATCATCACAGGGAAGATGGGCTGCATAGGTTGATGTGAAAAGATCCGGATGATGGTCTGATTGAGATATTACCTTAAGGATGCAATATTGAATAAAATACGACTTCCTTGTTTTTTTCCTTGCAGGCATTAAATATGATGCAGAAAAAGAAGAAAAATATCTACAAGATAATAAGCAAAAGGAGTTGTCAAGAATTGAAGAAGCCTTACAAAAATCAGCAGAAAAAGGTAGATTATTTTTAAGAGGTGCACATGACTGATGTGTTCAAAGCTACTTCAGAGTCCTAGTGAAGCAGAGCAGTCCTGGAAAATCCCAAAAGGCAAAATAACTGCGTTTTTATTAATTTTACAGAAGAGAGAAGGACGTGAAAATCTCATTTTCCATGCTCTAGAAATATCACTATACTGGGAATTTAATGCTTTCTTTTTTGTCCTTTACATTGTCTTCAGACAGAAGCTCCTTGTCTTGCATAATTAAAAACCAAATGGGGCAGAGGGACTGTTCCTTTAAAGCATGGAATCTCCCTGCAAAGTGAAGCTTTTAGCGACAAACATGGTTGTGGGACACAGTTTTGTTTCTTGAATTGCGTAGGCACTCTCTTGTCTCAATGTTCAAAAACATGTATTGGTTCAGCTTGAAGAGTTGCTTCTCTGCTTTTGAATGTGTGCTTTCTGATTACGCTGTCATGTGGATGAAGGCGTGCCTCCAGATCTCCTACATGGCCTGGAGAAGATTGTGCACTCACCCGGTGGGTATGCATGCTTAACCACTCTAGTCAAGCAATTGGAGGAGGGAGGTGGAATGGCTGGATTGCAGGTTAGCAGTCTACATCAGGGGTCTCCAAAGTTAGTCTCTTTAAGACTTGTGGACTTCAATCCCCAGAATTCTCCAGCCAGCCACGGACTCTCAGTTTCTGATGACAAAATCTTTCTTTATGATGGACATTTGGGAAAAAGCAATGCTAGTAAAATACCTTCTCAATTCAGATTGAAATTATTTAAGAATATACTAATGTTTCAGTTTGAAGTAGCTTTGATAATTTGTTAGCTAGAAAATTAATCTTGACAACTTAAAAGGTTATTCTATTTCATTTTATCTACACTTACATGAAAAATGTAGAAACACCTATAAACATTGCAGTGAATTTTTTATTGCAGGCACTTGTGGAAATTTAATTTAGCAGTTCTGATGAAAAATGATATTTTCCTCAGTTACCTTCTTAATTATTTCCCCTTTATTTCTGTTGCTTGCTTTATATGACTTTCCTAACTTTAATTTATCCTTTTTCTGTAAAATTGCTTACATTATGAAGGACGTAAGTCTAAAAAGACTAAAAAACATTTTAAGAAACCATTTAAAGCTCGTGAGCACTCAAAAGGTAGGTACAATGAGCAGAATTTGCTGAACATTTCTGCTTGCTGCTTCTGTTTTTTATCAATTGATTTTAATAGTTCTGCAGTAATATGTGTGAATTTATCGTTGCCAGTATTGTTTTCATAAGAAATGAATGTCAAGAGAGAGAAACAAAAGGAAAACTATCAAAACTTTTTCATATTGTACATTGTGTTGAAAAGAGGACTGCAGATTTGGGGAAAATGTCCTCATAGCACTGACTGGGGAGAAAATGGTTTATTTAATACACAATTCAGTTGTGTGTTCTGTTTGATATTTTCCATGTCGGCTATTTCTCAAAAATATAAAAAGTTTAGCCCTTCTTTGGAGTGTGTTGTATGATTTAATAAATTAGGTTAAGATCTAAATTCTTCTTTAGACTTTGCTGTGTAGTAAAGAAGAGGAAAAAAATGTTTAGAAGTGATGAAAAGTAAATAGATGATGTTTAATATGATAATTGAAGGAATGTGATGGAAACTAACTTAGAAATTCTTGTTTAGATAAACCAAAAGAACAGAAGAAAGATACTTTCTTGGAAAAGCTTGCAACCCAAGTCATCAAAAACGTACAAGTCAAAATCACTGGCATCCATATCAAGTATGAAGATGATGTAAGTGGCCTGGAGCCTGTGCAAAACTGACCAAGAGTAAGAAGCAGCAGCCTCTTATATGCTTATCTAAGGATCAGAATACTAGTTTTCATAAAAAGTAAATAAAATATAAAATACATTGTTTCTTGAAGAGGCTGGCAAATTTCCTGTACAAGATTTACAGAAGGTTGTTTTTGCTTCAAAATATGTGAAAAGAAAGGAATTGCAAAACAATTAAATCCTGTATTTTATTTGCTAGCACCCATTTTGGATCTTATGGAGATTTTTTGTACATGTAACTAAACTGCAAATGCATTTATGCTAAGGTGTTTAACATGAAGTATTTTCTTTTATACTTGTAGATCACAGATCCTAAGCGACCAATTTCTTTAGGAATGACTCTGGCAGAGCTCAGCTTGCAGGTAAGGGAAAGAGGGTTTTAAAACTTCCTGGTGGGCTGACAAAAGAATGACAATTTATTTTAGGCTGTGTTTATTTTCACACTGGAAACCATTCTTAAAGACAAATGTTACTTAATTACTGTGGAGCCCCCATTGCAGCTTTAATAACAGTGGGGAATTAGTGGGATCAGTCCAGGAGACATTTCTAGCTGTGAGTCTTTGACTAAATAATTCCCTTCCAGATGTGAGAAAAGCTTGACATCTAAAAGAAGTGTGAAGCCGGCAAGATCACATTAATGTCTTTTTTTATTTCCAGACCACAAATGAAAACTGGACTCCTTGTATTTTAAATGAGGCTGCGAAGATCATCTACAAGGTACAGCTGTCCTTGGGTTCAAGCACAGCAATTTCTCTTTAGCAGCTCCTAGAGCTACCTGGAAAAGCACATGAATTTTAATGGCCAGCATGCTTAGTGATGCACAGTGCTTAAGCCTGAAGGGTTGGACCCACGGTAGCAGGGCTTTTGATCTCTTACCCTGTGAATAGTGGATTCTCGGTGCCTCTTTTTTCCTCACTTCCCCAAAAGCTCAGATACCGGTTTTTGAAAGCTGGCTTGTGCTCTGGTCTTTTAAAAGCATGTTTTGATGCTCCCTCGGGCAAGCAGAACAACTCCTTAATTGGCTGCCAGCCCCAGAAGTGCTTTTGGCAGCTTGTCTAGATCAAGGCAATGTTCTCCTCAAACAAAATTGTTCTGGCTGGCTTTGTCTCCGCCTTGGTAAATGTCTGTCCTTTGATGCGCTTCTGCAAATGCTCCTCTGACTTTGTTGCTGTTTGAGGGGTCCTTGGCGCTCTCCCTTGCAGCCCCTAACCAGTTGCATCTTTTCTTTCAGCTTTTGAGCCTTGATTCCCTCAGTGTCTACTGGAATGTGGATAGTGAAATGTATTACCGCTCTTCCCGGGAGCAAATCTTGGTAATTTAAATCTTATTGTACTTTGTACTTTTGCTTCTTCCTGTCTTTTCACTGATAAATTGATAGAGCAGTAATATAAGATGAGATTAGCCAGCAGCCAAGGACTTCCGCTTCAGGGAATTTCCTTTGCATGATGTCATCTCCAAAGCCCACGACTGGCCGGACTTAGTGGGCAAGTTTGTAAGATGAGAAACGGGAGTCTTCTCCCAGACCAGTGTTTTTCTCAGGCTTTGTAACTTTAAGATGAGAGGACTTCAAGTCCCAGAATGCCTCAGGTAGCACTGAACACTGCCCTAGAAAGAGGGAGAATTTAATAAACATTCACTTCAAATTGGGCAATTTCGCAATGGGACATTGCCCCTCAAATGCAACGCCTGACTTTTTTTCTGCATTGTTTCCTCTGATGAGGCAAGAGAGAAATGAGACATTCTGACATGTTTTCCTAATTAAAAAAAAAGAAAGAATCACCCGACGCAGCACTGTGTGGACACTTTGCAGCCAAAGAGCAGATATTGTAGGCTATCTGTGAAAGTCTAGTGAGGGGGATGTACAGCACACAGCTACTCTGGAAGGAAAATAACTTCTAGGTTAAATTATTTTTGTAACATGAACTCTGCCTCATTTAAAAGTGGCGAGTTCTCCACATTGTCATGTGAGCTTCATCCAGACTACATTGTCCTACACATTTATGACTGAAATACTTGAAAGGTTGTCGGTTTCTTGCCGTGTACAGGAGCGGTTGAAGAAGGGAGTTCCTTCTATGAACCAAGAGCTTCCTAACTACCAGTACAGTAAGTGAGAAGGACAGAAGCGAAGGCGCAGATGACCAGAATTCCCCTCTGGTAATGGCAGATGGTCCATGGGTTGGAAGAGCGGGCAAACCTCACTCTACCTGTGGGGATGAAGCTGGGGCTTACACAAAGGGGATGTGGTTTCTGTAGGGACTCACTGAAACCTGCCACCAGGTAAAGAAAATGGGTGTGGAGTGGGTAAGGCTCTCGTGGCCATGGAGTTGTGCTGTGGAGAGCAATTTAGCCGAGAAGTCTAATATTCAGGTAGGAATAGAAACAAGAGGAGAGGATATGATGAAATAAATGGGTCAGACAGAGTTCGTGTTGTCTCTTGTGCTGAAGTGAGTCCTTTTGGCAACATCATGCTGTCTGAGCTCACCTATGGGAGTTGTGATTCATAAGCCAAGTTTTTTGGTGGAGCATGACAGGGATCCTGTGCCAAAGCTCTAGCATTTCTAGTATAAACCCAACTAGTAATGAGTAGAGTAGCATATTTTAATTCAGAAAATTTCAGCAATGGTTTTACTTCAATTTTTATAGAGACTAGTTCCTAATTTCTCTCTCTCTCTCACACTTTTTTGAAAGTATTTAAGCCTGTTTCGGCTTCTGCAAAACTCTACCTTAACCCTCATGCTGAAGAAGAACTGGAAACCCCCAAGGTTGACTGGGCCATGGAAGTCCAGAGCATCGCTGTTGAACTCACCAAACCTCAGGTAGGGGGATGCGTGTCACCCACTCGGATCCCCCACGGAAGGCAGGTGACAACTTCCATAAACTCTGCTGGATGAAGAGGCGTTCCCAGGAACCCTGGGCTGTTTACAATTGTTAGAAACATTTGATGCATTTTCCTGGGCAATGCTCAAAATTCTGTGCCTCTCTGGTTAAGATTCCTCTTGTGTTTCTTTTCTTCATTTAGTACCTTAGTATGATTGATCTCTTGGAATCTATCGATTACATGGTCCGAAATGTCCCTTATAGAAAATACAGACCCGAAGTACCTCTGCACAGGAATGCCCAACACTGGTGAGCTGGAGATATTTCTGTGTTGCAAGAATTCTTCAGTGCAGCAGAGGGCAGCCTTTGTTGGATCCCAAAGGGGAAGGGCGGAAAAGTCCTCCTAAGCAAATGGCATTTTCAGAAGTATTTTAAAATATTGAGGGAAGAATTGTTTTGTCTGCTTTGGCCACAAAAATTAAGGGAAGATTTTGCAGAGGAACAACTAGGAGCACAAACTCCTTCAGTTGAGCAAATGCGAAGTTTAGAAATTCTTGCCCGCAAGTATCCTGCCCGCCCCAGGTCTTGTTCCTGTTACTTCAAATTGTTTCTTGTTCATTTCCCAGAGTGAAATAATGTGATTGTTTCTTACAGGTGGAAGTATGCAGGAAATTGCATTCTTGACCTTCACATCAAGCGATACACACAGATGTGGTCGTGGATTCATATAAAGAGCCACAGGCAACTTCTGAAAAGTTACAAAAATGTTTACAAAGTTAAACTGACACAAACCAAATTGTCAGAGGAAAACCAGAAACAAATCCAGGTAATTGCCCCAAGGCCAGAAGGGCAGGCACCGGCAGGGGGAGGAGGAGCGTTGGAGGAAGGTCCTAGAAACTCCATGTCTGCATTTGCTCCACAGGACTTGGAGAAGGCTCTCGATGTTTTCAACATTGTTTTAGCAAGGCAACAAGCACAAACGGAGGTAGGCCCCCTCCTCCCGTCTTCCTTTTATAAGGATTTTAAAACAGTCAATTTTAAACACGGAGTGAGCCTTACGCACCTGCTTTAGAAATGGCTGCGCTGACCCTCAACAGAACTACTTCCAGGGCAGGTCAGATTGTCAGCAAAAGTGTTTGCAGGTGTTTCTAAAAACAGCACATGGAGAAGTAATATGCTAACACAACTTTGTGCCCTTTGCAAACGATTTTGTTCGAAGGAACCTTGCCATTTTATTTCTTCAGTAGTGATCATAAACTAGCTATTAGCATACATACTCAACGTTTGCAAAATGGCCGTTTTGGGATATTTTTCATAAAATGTTAGTATTTGGGGGATTGTTTAGTTTGTATAAAGAATACATTTCTTTCTGTTTGCTGAACTTGAGGCTGGTGAAAGTGCAGAACCTCTGATCATTTGTCTCTGATTTGTAGGTTGTGAGGTCAGGACAAAAACTCTCCAAGAAATCCGCAGATGGGGAGAAGAAAAGTGGCTGGTTTTCTGGCTTTTGGGGCAGGAAGGAATCCAAGAAGAAAGAGGACGAAGAAGACAAGTCAGTCCCTGAAAGTGAGTCTCGAGACCACAGAGTGGCTGGTTGCAAAGGGCTGAGCATTAAACCAGTCATGGAATGAAGCTACCAAACGGAATGGAAGCAGCCGAAGGGAAGGCAAATGAACCCCGGTACCAGCTCAGGCTCAAGCCCACCTGAGGGGCAAAGTGCCTGCCCTTCCTTCTGCTTGGAGGGTCCTCCAAGGTAACACCTTCCACCCTTTCTGCAGCTATCGATGACCTCATGACCCCTGAAGAGAAGGCGAAGCTGTTCACGGCCATCGGGTACAGTGACAGTTCCCACAACCTGACTTTACCCAAAAAGGTAATTGTGCCTTTGGATTAAAGCTGGAGCATCACAGAAGATGAGTGTCTCCATTTCTCACAAGTGGGCTGTAATTCATCCTATCCTGTGTTGGGGCAGGGATCCTAGGTATCGTTTATGATAAAAACACCCCATTCAATGATACAACTAATGCTCTGCAATGCTTTGGTCCCGTTTAGTATGTGGCCCACGTGGTCTCCCTGAAACTCCTAAGCACTTCCTTTACTATTAAAGAGGACAAGGATGTCCCGGACACTCTTAAAATTCAGATCATCGATTTAAGCACTAAAATCTCGCAGAGGCCAGGCGCACAAGCTCTGAAGTAAGTGCCAGTTCCAATTTCACTATATGCATTGTGTGAATCTGGGCTTCTTGGTTTATTGAAAGGGTGATTTCTGTGGTATCATTGACGACAGGCCTGTAACAGTTTGGCAGAACAAAACCAGAATCTCGTGGGCACTTCTAAGGTTAAAGTTTGGGCCCTCTTCCTACTCCTGCATCAGTTGGGCTGTCAGCCTTTTCATTTCTGTTTCATTAATTGTACAGACATTATCTCCTCTTTAAGGCAGAACCTCGTACAATTGCTCCCTTATAGTTTGAGGAGGAAAAACCAGTTGCCTGTTGATAATTTGCAGGATAGAGGCAAAGCTTGAACATTGGTACATGACGGGCTTGAAGCAACGGAACATTGTGCCTTCTCTTGTGGCCTCCATTGGGGGTGCTGAGTCATCTCTGCTTGAAATCAAATTTGAGACCAACCCGGAGGACAGCGTGGCTGACCAGAGCCTCTTCGTTCAGTCGCAGCCCGTAGAAATCATCTATGATGCGGTGAGTGAGATTGATGTGAAATGCTTCTCGGTTCTCAGTTTGATTGTCTTCCTTTCCTATTTGTGTATTTGCAGTTCCATGAGAAAAAAAAGAGATACAACTGATAACTCTCTTTCTTAGAGAACAATCAATGCCCTGGTGGAATTCTTCCAAACCAGCCGAGGCATGGACCTTGAACGCTTAACCACAGCCACCTTGTCGAAACTGGAAGAAATTAAAGAGAGGACTGCCACAGGTCTGTTTTGGATACCTCAGGTCAACTCCAGATGATTAAGTAGCCCTTTTTTGACCCTGGGAGCAAACGTGCAGCGCTTAGGAGTTTCCCACTGCTCCCGGGGGTTGTGGTGTGTTTTAAGAAGAATTCTGTTCCAGCGGGGGAAGGGGAAGGTGCCTGTCTCACTTCCGTTTTGTTTCCTGTCTTAGGGCTGATGCATATCATCAAAACCCGAAAAGTCCTGGACCTCAGGATCAACTTGAAGCCTTCCTATCTTCTGATCCCACAAACCGGCTTCCACCATGAAAAGCCAAACTTACTTATTTTGGACCTAGGTACTTTCCAGGTAGGTCATGATGACCTTTCTTAAAGATTGAAGGCAAGAAATTAATAAATTAAAGCTTGGCGGAAGAGAGGAATGTATTCCTCTCAGGTTTAACGTCGGCCCATCGAGTGCTGATGAATTCAGCTGTGGGCCAGTTATGTTTGCGGACACATTTGTGAAAACTATGTGACATTTGCATGTTAAGCAGCAGAGAAACTTATCATTCAACAGCTGAAGAGCATCAGCCAAGGTCACCAGCAGAACTCAAGCAGTTCCCTGGAGGAGATCATGGACAAAGCCTATGACAAATTTGATGTAGAAATCAAGAACGTACAACTGCTGTTTGGCAGATCAGGTATGATGCCTCTAAACCCAAACATTCTTGATTGCATATCAAGTGGAAAGCAGTTGGCACAAATGGTACAGTATTAACTCTATAAACCTTGAAATTCGAATCTATTTACTTCTCTGGAGTTCGGCAGGTGCGCATACTGAATTTTTCATATTTTTTTTCTGGCGTCGCTAGGGCTTAATAGACTTTTATGCATCAATGTTATTTATTATCATGCTAGAATTACCAAAATATTAGCAACTCTTTAATTTAATTTTAGGGGAAGACTGGAAAAAAGCCCGGTCTGAGCCCGCATCCTTGCTGCACATATTGCGTCCCATGGACATGTGTGTCCAAGTTTCCAAATCAATGGTGGAGAAGGACGTCAGAATGGCAAAGTAACGTAGCAATTTTAAAAGCTGTAAATATGGTTCAGTTGTTTCATGTTGCCTGAAGGTGGAGCAGGCTGTGTTTTTGTGGCTGGGGATCTGGCCTTTTATTCAGTCTGCTTGTTGTTGCTCTTAAAATGTTGCTAGAGTGGCATCCTGGGCAGGAGTGGGAATTTGTGGCTCGTTTTTCATTTCGGGTTTTTTTTGGAAGAGTTATTTTTAATCATGGCCTTTGGCACACTGAAGCTACTGATCAATGCCATGAAATTAACTTACCCAGATCTTCTCAGGACAATGTAGCCGGCCAGTCTCCCTGGAGATGTTCTAATGGTCTTTTAAAAACCTTTCCAAATGTACCTTAGCATTTCTTGGATGTTTCTCAAAATCATTACTTTAGGCCCAATTGAAAGAAAGCTGAGAGCTGGCGGTTCACTTCACATCCTTGTAGCCAGAGATCAGTGTGTTTGTTTGTAAAAACAAGATGTTAATTACATTTCCTTTGATGGTGCCTTCTATGCAGTGTGTGCCAATTTCACAGCCCTGCTGGGTTTTGGTCTCTGTGTGTGTATGTGTCTGCTTTCCCTTCTAGATCAAGAGTGTAGCAGAGTTATTAGCAACCTAGTTCTGTTTCTTCTACATTTTTTATATCCTTAGGTTTAAAGTATCAGGAGAGCTTCCTTTGGTTCACCTGAGAATTTCTGATCAGAAGATCAAAGGGGTTTTTGAGCTTATTGACAGCATTCCCCTCCCACAGAAATCGGATGTTTCAGTTTCAAGCGCAAAGGTATCAAACTCTTTGTACGTTTGGGGAAAGTAGAGTCAGTAATTAGCATAATTATTGGCATTTCTGGGACACAGAAAGGTCAAATTTGTAATAAATGCTAGCGAAGCAGTCATGCCAGCTTGGCACTGCTGTGGGAACATTCCAACCTGAAGTGTCGTATGTAGATTAATATGAAAATATAATCCAGTGGTTTCTCACTTTCTCGCATTCTTTTGCAGGCTCCTGCCATTCCTGTGGTTCCTGATGGAAGGAAAGACTTCCTTGGTGCCACGCTATTGCTGGAAGAATTAGAATCAGGTAGAAAAAAAAAGGGCATCCAAAATTAGGGCACATCCAAGGAGTTGGCTATTTTTGAAGGCCTGCTTGTGGCTCAGACAACTTTGCATTAAAATCTTTAAATGAGACATTTTTTAAAAAAAATCAAGTTATGGCAAATGGAATTTGCAAATGACTGTACAAACCCAATTTTATTTAAACATTGATTAATTAGTGCATTCCAAAGTGAATATTTTGATGCCCACAGAATTCCCTAATAGCACTTTCTTTGTTCCTTAGAATCTGAGGATGAATATTTTGATTCTGATGATTATCCCCAACAACCAGAGAAAATGGTTTCCCCCCCAAAAAAGCAGCTAAAGAATGAGATTAAAACTGTTCAGGAAGAGCTGACAGACCTGCAATTAAAATTTGAAATTAAGGAGGCAAGTGTGGGGTTTTTTTTTCTGCATCACTTTAGAGACTGAAGTTCGATTCACAAATTGAGGCCTGCCTGTAACTGAAGATGCCCAGATTTTAAAATTCAACAAATGTTTCTTATTTAGGTGATTTTGGAACTGACAAAGCAGCTGCAGAGAGAAGAAACAATACTTGTATTTAACGTGCAGCAGCTTGGGATGGAAGCCACCGCTAGAACATTCGACCTGAGAGCTGAGTCTTACTTGAGAAAGATTAGCCTGAATTATTATGAAATTCAAGGTAGTTTGTTTAATAAATTAAGCAATTACAAAAATGTACTTTTGGGCAGGGGTGAGAAAGAATGATTTGAAGATAGAAAAAAACTTTATACCCACAAAGTCTAAAGTTTTAGTCCAAAAAGAAGAAAAAAAAGAAAAAATGTTATGGATTTTGTTTAAAAGAGCTAATTGTAGAAAAGGCTTAATTTAAAAAGCCATGCGGACTTTACATAACCTGTCATTTCTTAAGATATCACATATTTTTGTAGGTAAAAGACAGCAAGTTCATTTGATTAGTTCATCGGATGTCTCCGGATTAGACCTTTTGAAAGTAGAATATATCAAGGTAAAGACCTTTTTTTAAAAAAAAAATGTTACCAATTGATACTGAACTGCATGGGCAAATAGTTGCTTTTGTACAATATGAAAATTGTGTTTCAACTTTTAGTTACATATTGATAATGTTTCCTCTCAGGCTGATAAAAATGGTCCAAAATTTCAGACAGTTTTTGACAATACCGAACAAAGAATGGAGGTAAGGAAAACTTAAGAAAACTCCTCCTAATCTTCATTGCAAATAATGCTGGGTTTGCTCCTAAGGAAAGCCCCTCAACTCCCAACCAAGCGAGTGGGTTGGATAGAAAAGACTAGCAGGCTTTTGATAAACCCTTGTTTGTGTGGCTGCTCTTGACCATGTCCAGGAAGGTGTCCCCTCTCTTTGCCCCTCCTTCATTTTGAAATAGCCTGCTGTGTCCGTAGCCTACTAAGTCTAAGATGAAGAAATGGCTTTGAGTCCCTTTTAGGCATCGTCAGGTGTTGGATGACATTTGAAAGAAAGTCTGAGAATAGAGAACCCAAATTAACTTAAGAAAATGGTTGCTTCTCTTGGGGATGTTGGATTGAGACCCATTTATGAAATGCGCAGGAAAGCCAGGATGCAGGGGTGCCCTATTTCCTCCCGAACCAAGGATGTAATTCCTGGGCATCAAGAAAGTGATTCTGGTGGAGTGGTGGGTGAATGGGGAGATCTTGCTTTTGAAGAGGTGCCTTTGCCCCTCCCCCTCCCCCAAACCCCATAGGTGACCTTCTCCTCCCTCCAAGTGGTGCTGCACACTCAGGCTCTTCTTTCGGCTCTGGGGTATCTCATGGCTGTGGTCCCAGCAAGGGAGAAGCAGCCGCCAGCCCTGCAGAGACGGGAAGAGACCCAGAGGACGGAGTCTGCTGGGAAGGAAGGTAACGGGCAGTCATAGTTGGGTGCCGTTTTCTCCCCATTCAGGATGGTCTGGAACAGGTCTACATCTTGTTGGTTTGTTAAAAAAATCTCTCTCTACAGTGGCAAAAACAAGCAAGGACAAGGATGTGTTTAATTTCAAATTCTTTGCCAAGATGGAGGCCTTCTGTCTGAACGTTTGCGATGAGAAGAACAATATTGCTGAAATAAAAGTTCAAGGTAATGGGAAAATGCCTGTTTTATTCAGTTCTTCCAAGCTGTCAAGAACATTCTCTAAGCTTGAATTATTGAAATATATCCCATCTATTGGAGGACTTAGATTTCACTTGTTTCTGATTTCTCAATTCTGATCTCGTATAGCGGAGGGCCTGTTAAATAGACGCATTTCCGGTGGTTTGAAATGAAGTGGGGGGGGGAGGCAGTTGGGCATAGATCTGGGCACTTCAAGTGCTCCACAAAGACAGGACAGAATGAGGTAACTTCCTTGGCTTTTGTCCCGATATATTCAGTGGCCCAGATCTTAGAAATATTTCTAAAGCAGCTTCAAAATACTTTTGGAAATCAAGTAACACAGTAAAGGTTAGTCTATTTAGTTAGGGCTCTGAGATTTCATTTCTATGGTTCTTAGCAAATAATTAACCATTTTCTTCCTTTCAGGCCTCGACTCCTTCCTTTTTCTGCAGTCCAGTCAAACTATTCTCTTTGCCCGGCTGAAAGATGTTGTTGTTATTGATGTTGACTCAAGGACAATTCATAAAAAGGTACAGTTACTCATTTGACTGCAAGTCAGAATTCTGACGTTTGAGCCACCACAATGGCTCTCCTGTGTTTTGTACCAAGAGACCCCCCCCCCCCACGAGGGCATCTGGGAAGAAACATCCTGTGCAGACTCGGTCCGAGCCCATTTGTGTATTCTCCATGTCCAGCCTGGCTTTAGAGCTGCAGTCTTGAAGAACCAGCGAGGGCTCCATGCGCTTGTTGGGCATTGCAAACACATCTTTTGGATACCCATCTCGAAACTACCAATCCAGCCCATGAGACTTTTGCTTGCCCACCTTCTAGGCAGTTTCCATAGTTGGCGATGAAGTCTTCAGTTTCAACCTGGCCTTATATCCAGACGCAACTGAGGGAGAAGCTTACATGGATATGTCCAAAGTGGATGGAACCGTGGCGCTCAAAGTGGGCTGCATTCAGATCATATATCTACACAAATTCCTCATGACACTCCTGGTAAGACTGCCAACGGGGAGGAGTTGTTGTTCCGTTTTTCACGTGGCGTGGGACCCAAAAATCAGAGTCTCTCTGTGTCATACGGGTAACAGGAACCTCAAAAATGCCTCACTTAAATATTTATTTTATTTATTATTTTATTTATTTTATTGCATTTATATGCCGCCCCCTCCCCCGAAGGACTCGGGGCGGCTCACAAATTAAAACCACAATAAATAACTAAAAGCAATGTTAAAAATAAATTCAATAATAAACCCAAGTTAAAACAAATAGAAATTAAAACATACGTTAAAAATTAAAAATATAAAATCCCATCACATC
>JANHFM010005475.1:24603-36451 GCA_032468115.1 Grayia smithii | reverse complement strand
CTCCCTGGCTCCCTGATGAAGGAGGGAGCGGGTCACTCGAAACAGGGCGGCTGGGCGGTTCTCTGCAGACGCTATGAAGGCGGAGATATAATTACATTTATCTATTACAAATATCATAAATACAAAAATTGTAATTTATCAGTTACAAATATCACTGTTAAGTAATGGTCCCTCGCCCCATTCCTGACCTGCAAAGCTCTTGCTTTGTCACAGAATTTCCTCAGCAACTTCCAAATCGCCACTGAAGCCTTGAGCGCTGCTACAGTGCAGGCCGCCGAGAAGGCCGCCACCAGCGTAAGGGACTTCGCCCAGAGGAGTTTCCGCCTCTCCATGGACATCAACTTGAAGGCCCCCGTCATCGTTGTCCCACAGTCTTCTGTCTCCTGCAATGCTGTGGTCTTTGATCTTGGGCTGATTAAAATACAAAACCAGTTCAGCCTGGTGCCAGCCGAGGATTGCTCGCTGCCTCCCATCGTGGATAAAATGGAGGTGCACCTCACCCAGCTGAAGCTGTCCAGGTAAATCTGGTTCCTCTTTACCCGTGAAGCGTAGTGTGATTGGGGAGGGCTCCGTCACGCTAACCCCCACAATAATCGTGTGGCTTCCTCTAGGACAGTCCTGCAGCGAGGGGCCTCGCAGCCTGACATTCAAATTCTGCACCCCATTAATCTGGACCTTTCGGTCAGTCGCAATCTGGCTGGGATGTGGTATCACAAAATACCCCTGCTGGAAGTCCGAGGTTACCTTGATACCATCAGCGTAAGTTAATTTCTCTTCCCTCGTGCGGCTGGTACTTTTCTCCCAGGTCCCCATAGAGGGGAAACCAAAGATGGCAAGAAAGACATTTCTCCATTTAAAAGGAAAGGAATGGCAGTTCCCCCAGTTGGCTTTGTTCCCATTCACCAGATGCTGCTGGGCTTTTTAAAAGCAGCTCATGTGACTACGCTGCAGCTCTGTTTTTGGGGGGAAGGGGGAATCCTTCATTGTCCATTCCTCATTCTATGAGGAACTCTTGTATTCTGACCTCTTCAACAGCTCTGGATTAATTCCAGTATGAATTAATCCAGGGTGCATTTTCTGGTCTACATCCTCACCAGACGGTTGTGTTTGGGTTTGCTGGACTGTCCCCCACTTAGAGGCCCCCTTTGAGACGATGGTGATTTGGGTTTTGCTGAGGCTTAGCCCCTCAGGGACCCCAAAATGAGGCCTTTGGGATATTGAAGGAGGTGTCTGTCTGAGGAGGAAGAAGAACCAGAGAGGATTTTTAGATAGATGATGGTTATATTGTCAACAGGGGTTCCCATAATGGTCTTGCCCTGTTTACGACAGAAGTAAGAAGGATTGGAGTGGGGCGGTGAGTGACAAAAGCTGTGGAGGGACTTGCCAAAAAGGTGGATGAATGTAGCTGTGTATTCGACAGGCAGGGTTGGGGTTAGTCCCCCTTGTTCAGTGGCAGTTCATTCAGTCTGAAGAAACGTAACCTCCCCTCAAAATGCCCCTGTTTCTAGATTATCCTGAGTCAGGAGGATTTAAATGTTCTGCTTAAAGTTATGAATGAAAACCTGGCTGAAGCAGACAAAACCGACCCTGGGGCAGAACCAGCAACGTCGGCAGAAGGTAGGGTATCTTTGTGTGGGACCCTGTTTGCAGGTTGCGTAGTTGGCGTGTTTTCCTGCAGGGAGTTTAGGAGGGAGCTAATCTGCCAATGCTCTTCCGTGGACAGGCAGGCAGATGGCAGCAGACTGAAAGGTCTTCTGATCGGGAAGGGCTCTTGGCCTGATCCAGGCTCACAACTCATGACTTAAACTCATAAAGATGCATTGGTTTTGCAGCAAGAGGTGAGTATGGTTCTTTAAGTGGAAGTCTCTTGTTTTGGAATTAGCAGGCAAGGTAAAAGAAACGGTGCCGTCGACTGGAACCCCGAAATCCAGCATCTCGGAAGAAGCCCCGAAGGAAGATAGAACCAGCCTGCTGTTGAACTTTGAAATAAACAAGGTAGAAACTTATGAATCTCTGCTTCAATTCTGTTGCAATTAACCACAGATCCTCCTAATTATTTATCTATCTATCTATCTATCTATCTATCTATCTATCTATCTATCTATCTATCTATTTAAAATACCGCTTATTTGCTTGGCAGTGGCGCATTCAACTTCTGAATCGGCCTGCAGCAGCAGCAGCTTAAGCCTAATTCAGAGCCAAGGTATCCCGTTTCCTGAATAAGTGCTGGCCCTGCAGGACAGCCTTATTTGTTCTCCTTCCTCCGGCTCCTTTCTGGCTTCACCCAGAGTGGAAGAGCAGCTTATGGTTACTGGTCCACCAGTCAGTTTATTCCCAGCGGGCTTTCAGTATTTCTCTGGAGGGCCTCTCCCTGCCCTTCTAGGTGATGCCAACTTGGCAAAGCTTGTGTTTTGCCCTCCTGCCCACAGGAGGGCTGAAAAGAGATGGGGGAGTAGGTTAGCACCCCACTTGCCAGGCTCATCCTGGCTGGTGAGAAATGGTGGGGCGTCTCAGTACTCCTGAATCAGAGCCACCTGGATGGTGCCTCCATCAGGACAAGTCGAGGTCATAACTTGCTCTGTTCTGATTAAAGGCTCTGTTGATTCCAGGATTTTTGGCATATTCGTGAATCTGACAGACCTGAATTCTTGTTTCTTCCTACAGCACACGCCCCACCCCTCCTTGAAGATGGCTTGGCAAAATGGCAATTGTAGATTGACAACTGGAATATGAATGGCTGGTGTATTTTTATGTGTCCATGCTATCTTTCATATACTTTATTTTCCCCCTTTCAGGTCTTAGTAACATTAACGGAGCAAGTGGAAAAGCAAAGCTTTCCTTTATACAGGCTCACAGTACTAAAACTTGGAAGTGAAGGTAGAATTAAAATGCACGATATGACTCTTACAGCGTATCTGAAGAAAGTCCAGATGAATTGCCTTGAATTCACTGGTAAGTCATATTTAATGAATTCACAAATTTAATGAATTCACAAATTCACAAATGAATGTAACTCAGATTACACACAGCTTTGTAGAGGACAATGTTAAGCTGCAGATCACATTTTTCTAAATATTTCAATTTTGTGTTCTGAATTTTTATTCTCATTCATTGTGCAAAGCTCTATTTGAGTTTTAAGCACTTTAAAGGGTCTTGTTTAATTTGCCATTTTTCCATAAAGACTCCCATTTTCCATGTTCCTTTAATCATAAAATTTTAAATTTGGGTAGTTTAAAAATGACATTAGAAAATATCTATGGCTAGTATTGTGAGAGTTTTGGTTAGTTTGGACTAAAAAAAATATCCCTAAAGAGAAAAACTAACATTGAGATATGGTATAACTTGGTGAAATAATGATTAGTAATGTAAATTTTTAATCCTAAAACAACCCAGATTCTCCTCCTTAGGCAGGAGGACCTTATCAAGCTTATGATGCATCCATTTACTATATATTTTGGGTAATTTCCAAATAATTCTACCTATTATTATTTTGAGGAAGATTGCATTGATGAAGAAATTACCCTCTTTACTGTATCAATCCACTTTTCCTTTCTTAGAGACTCTGTTGTCAGTGAGTGGCTTTTGCTTACAACAGTTTAAGTATGAATTGTATTCTTTCTACAGATTCCAAAGGAGATCCATTAAATATTATTAGTTCTTCAGATGAATCTGGCAAGCATCTTCTAAAGATGGAATATGTTAAGGTTAAGCACTTCTTTAAAACTAAAAATTACTGTGGGGTATTTTGAGTGGATGCTTAAGACAAAAATGGCAGTGTATTTGATACAGAGAATCAAAGTGAAATAATGCAAATTAATGTAGGTTACAAAAAGCCGAACTGAATCTTAGTTGCTAGAGGTTTCTGCTAGAAGGCTGGATTGTCAGTTACATACAGAGGTGGGATCGTCTCTTATTCCTACTTGAGGAAGGCAACGCATCTTTCTTTCGCCTTTTCTTTCTTGGGAATCGAACAGTGCCCAGCATGGACTCTTCTGCAGCATTTCTAGGGGTGACATGGTGTGGGGCTTACTCTACTGAGATAGCAGTTGGCAGAAATAGGTAGATGTTGAACCCAGGGCTGCCTCCATGGTACAGTAAAAAATGACCAGGAGGTGGCGCAGTGGTGGGATTGGACCAAGAGGAGCTTTGATTGCAATGCCTTGAGTGTTCCAACCACTCGTCCCTGCCTGAACGTCACAGTTTGCCTGAACCTACCTGTGCTTTGCTACAGCTTCGCCATCTGCCGCAAACTGAAATTGTGTTTCTCGTTTAGGCCGATGTTGATGGTCCCCACTTTGACACCGTTTACAACAGAACAAAGCAGTTGCTGAATGTGAGTATTGTCACCTACCCAGGGTAGGATGTCCTTTGGAGAATAAATACTAGTTTAACTAAAAGAGTTCAGGTTCCAATTGGATTTTGAAGCCAAATAACTCCCCATTTATCCTACATGAGCTGAAGGGCCTTTTTAAATGATAAAAACCTGTTTTCAGGTGAGAGATTCCCTCCTTCATTTATCTCCTTTTTTTTTTTCAGGTATCCTTTTCTTCATTAGACTTACTTTTGCACACCGAAGCCTTGCTTTCTCTCATGAATTTTTTCACATCTGCCTCAAGTGGCCTCACACCAGCTGAGAGGGGGGCTGATGTAGAGCAACCATCAGAAGATCCCAAAATAGCTGTTGCAAAATCAGGTATCGGAGGGTTGATCTCTCTCTCTCTCTCTCTCTCTCTCTCTCTCTTTCTGTCAATCCTATTTAATACTGAGGAACCAAGGCAATCCCTTTTGATCATGATCAGCCAATTAAATCCATTAATTTTAAGAAGCATTTTGAATTTCCAAGTTTCTTTGCATGGGTTTGAAGCAGCAGGAGTGGGGGCCACAAAGCAGGTGTGTTCACTGCTACAAGACCAGAGAGGAGGAAGAGGAAGATTGAAGAGCATGGCTGGGGAGGAAGGCCCACCATACTGACTGATCTCTTCTTGTTGCTCAGATGCTGCCCCTGCAGCCATCCCTGAAGATGTGTTTGACTTGAAGCTCACTGCCAAACTGAATGCCTTTAACATTTTGGTCTGTGACCAGAAAGCTAATATTGCAGATATACGAATCCAAGGTAAGCGCTGTTATTTGAAATAAGGCATGGGAATTAAAAAAAAATCAGCTCTCCTCCTTCCCAGTTACCATACTTAACCCTGCTATTGCTGTAGGATAGAACTCTTTTCGTTCAGTCCTTGGGTCAAATACATTTCCTATAACAGCAAGAGAGGAGAGCTAGTAATGGATTAAGTGTAAATTCCCTAAGAAAAATCCTGGTGTCCAAATTTCAATCAAAAATGGAAGACATCCCCTTTTATTTTTGTCCTCCTTCCTCCCCAGGCATGGACGCCTGTGTGTTTACAACAACAAAGCACACTGAAGTTTTTGCCCGGCTTCGGGATTTCATCATAACCAACGTCGATCCGGAAACAGTTCATAAAAAGGTGAGCCTGACATTGGGAGGGCTGAAATGAGCCTCATGGACCAGCTTGGCAGAGATAGGAACAGAAGAGGCAGTCAGAGGAAAAAGAGCACATCTGAATGCACAGAGTGTAGGATTGTACACTTTGGCCTGTTCACCCGTCGCCTTTTCCCCTCAAGATGGAGAAACTGAATTGGAGGACAGGGAGGGGGGCCTGGTGGAGCTGGAAGCTTCTGAGGGGCTGTTTTAGGTCATGATCTGACAGCCCAGGGACCCTTTTTGTTTTGCTGAGGGGCAGGGCAGGGCAGGGCAGGGCAGCCCATGATGGATGACAATCGAAGAGAGTGATAATCATGGTCCATGTGATCTTTGCAGACAGTCTCGATAGTGGGAGATGAAGTCTTCCGGTTCACCATGTCCCTTTATTCCGATGCCACCGAGGGAGACGCTTACATGGACATGTCCAAGGTTGATGGCAAAATGTCTCTGAAAGTTGGCTGTGTTCAGATCGTCTATGTGCACAGATTCTTCATGACACTCCTGGTAAGAGAGCTGCTTCTTTCTGTTAACTTACATCGGTCTTGCCTAACCTTGAACACTTTTAAGATGCGTGGATTTCAATTCCCAGAATTCACTTCATCTTTCAGATCTGGAAGATGAAGCGAATTCTGGGAGTTGAAGTCCATGCGTCTTAAAGTTGCTGAGGTTGAGAAACACTGGCTTACATTGCAGTTTTCAAATGTGTAGGCTCAAAATCCCAGTCTCCTCATGAAGGACGGAAAAGAATAAAATTGGTCCTGGCAGTGCAGAGCTTGCTCTTTACCTCTTCTTCCTTGACATTGTGACGCTTGAGAATGAGATGGTTGGAAAGTTTACACAATAATACTTGTTTTCACTTCCTTGACCACCCAGCAGTGCTGCTTAATCAGGCTTGTAATTCTGTCCTTATTTAGCATTTTCTCAACCACTTCCAAACGGCCAAGGAGGCGCTGAGCGCTGCCACGGTTCAAGCTGCAGAAAAGGCTGCCTCCAGCATGAAGGATTTGGCTCAGAAGAGCTTTCGCCTCTCGATGGACATCAACCTGAAAGCTCCCGTCATCCTGATCCCTCAGTCTTCCGTGTCCAACAATGTATTGATAGCTGATCTTGGCTTAATCAGAGTTTGGAACGAATTCACCCTGGTCTCTGGGGAGAAGAAGATGCCTCCTCCGGTGATTGACAAGATGGATATCCAGCTCACCCAGCTGAAGATCTCCAGGTGTGTCTGTTGTGAGCCTCTTTCCCCTCGAGGTCAGCAGGCAGATGGCTGCCCATGGCAGGCTTTCCTTGCCTGTTGCTGTAGGGTTTCTCCTGGCAGTGGGAACACATTTCTGCAGCAGAGAAGCCATTCCTTGAAGGCTTGATAAGGGACCCTGCACAGCTCTCTGAGATGGTCTGAAGCATGACCGGTGGCTTTAGCAGTCTTCCTCCACCTTTGATTATGAATGCAAGCATAAACCAGAGCAAGGAAACCATCTTGCTTTTTTCCCCCCACCAGACACAGGGAGGGCTTCCGAAGGGCTTAGTCAGGATAGGGCCCCCATGTTGAGCTAAATTGTGTTGGGGCAAAGGAGAAACCAGAAACCCAAGCAGACTTCCCCCAGTGAACCTCCATGGAAAAGCCGCTGTGGCAGGGTTTGCATTAGAGCAGGGGTTGTCCAAACCGTGGCAACTTTAAGACATGTGGACTTCAACTCCCAGAATTCCCCAGCCAGCATCTCAAGTAAGTGAGCTTTAGGCCTTAAAGGGCTATTCCCAGTGACGCCATCTGCTGCCAGCAGGAGCGGCTGGTTTACCCAAAGGGCCACCTTGTGACTCTCCATCTGTTCCCCTTTAATTTGTAGGACGGTGGTGGGTAGCAGCCCTCAGCCAGAGATTGAAATTTTGCAGCCGGTCAATCTACAGCTGTCAGTTCAGAGGAACTTGGCCTCCGATTGGTATCTGCAGATTCCAGGGATCGCCATCCAAGGAGACTTAAAGGCCATGCTGGTAAGGTCACAAAAAGCCGAGAGAGCCATGATCTCTGGGGAGATAAGCTGTGGATTATAATGATCGCTTGGGTTCCAATAGACGTTACACTGATTTTGCCCTTGAAGGGGGCTTTGATTTTCCAGTTAGGCTTATTTCCACTTACAACTTTTTTACATAAGGTTTTTTTCTGGCTGGAAGCATTCCTGCCTCTTTTGAACACAATAGAAAGGTGGGGGGAAGCCAAAATGGGTAGCGTTGCTGGAGGAAAGCAGTTTAATAATAGATTCTCTCTTTGCAGATCTCACTCAGTCAGGATGACTTGACTTTGCTCATGAACATTTTGCTAGAGAATCTCAGTGAAGCTGCTGCAGATCCCGTAGTCACACACTCAACCTTGCCAGATGCTCAGAAGTTTAAAAAGGCCAAAGCCGAAGCTGTGGCTGGCCTTGGTGAAGGTACGTCTTTCCCCAAAGCTGAGCATTGAATTCAAAGAGTTGCAAAATGCATCATTTGATTGTCACCACCATCAGGACAAAAGAGCACCTGGGAAACACTGGAGAAGAGAAGTTTGGGGTGTTAGCTAGAAACCTGGAGACTTCGGAGGTAAAAGTGGCTGGGTGACTTTGGGCCAGTCACTCTGTCCCAGCCAGACAACCTCACAGGGTTGTTGTTATGTATAAGAGAAGAGAACATTAGATGGGTACTCCCCCTTGAATTCAGCAAAAGATAAAGGGGGAATAAAAAGAAATGGCATCACATTGTATGCTGGTCTTTGGCTCTAATGAAGTCTCCATTTGTGAAAGAGGATCAGACGGGGCTGGCGTTGAATGGAAGGTCATGCTCTCAACTGCCACTCCTCAGGCAAGCTGTAGTCATGGCTGCTTTCAAACACCTTTCTCAATCACCCAGGAACCCCTGAGATTCCTGCAGACGAAGCATCTGGGGAAGCTCAGAGGAAGGAAAGTGTGGCCGTCATGTTTCACTTCAACTTTGAATCGCTCTCCGTCGTTCTCTACAATGCTGATAAGAACCAGGTTGGTTGCAAGACAAGATTCTTGAAAGCCACTTTCCTTGGCTGTTAAAAAAAAATATCACAGGCCAACTAGATCAGAGTGGTCCAAAAAGGGAGAGTTTGTTCCAAAAACATGTGAAATTTTATCTTTGAGTTTGTTAGCCATTTGTGTGTGCCCCTTCATATATGTGCATGCACGCACACGCACACACACACACACACATTGTTGGAATGGGGCAGGGATGGCCTCCAGCCTTCCCTGCCCCTTTCCAATTCCTGCCCCCCTCTCCCTTCTGATATTTTGGGGGCTTTCTCCATTGACAACCTGGGCATTACGATGTTTTTCTTGAGAGAGAGATTTCTTCTATGTTTACTTTAGTTTACTTTATTGTCATTGTGCAACGAAATTAAATGCCGTCTTCAGTGAATTGAATTTGGTTGTTTTAATAGAAAAAAGTGTGTTCTTTCTCTGTTCGGATAAATAGCCCAAACTAGGAGAAGTGTCGACTCTCTGAGCTGTGAGACTTAATCCCTTTATGTCGGCCATTTTTACATCTTGTAGAAATCTCAGCTTTCGCTTCACAATAGCCACTTACGCCTTGGAGAACTCGGGCTGCATTTCATGAGATCATCAGGACAAATGTTTTCAGATGGCTCTCTGGATGTCAGCACTAAGATGGAAACATGCACCTTGGATGATCTCAGAGAAGGGGTCGAGAAAGCATCTGCAAGGTCAGCTATCCAGCAGTCCTTAGAAAACCCCCATCTCTTGGCCATGAATGCCATCGGTACTTTGCTTAACATACATGGTCAGCCATGAAAAAAACCTGCCTCTTGTGCAGAGGAGCTTTGGAATTTGTTTGAAGGTCTGTTGAATCCGAGGCCTTGCAGATGGTGGCCTTCTCACAAGAAATTCTAGGAATCGGGGTAATCGGAGGATACAAAACTGGATTAATCTATTCCAAGTTCTTCCCTCATAATTTCAACCTTCTCGTCTATGAATGCATTTCTGTTTTGCAGAATGCTAGCCAGAAAGGACGGTAAAGACGATGGTGTCATGATTGATATCAGCTACAAGCAAAATAAAAACGGGACTGACATCGTAGCTGTCTTGGATCAGCTGTATTTGTGTGCCAGCATGGAGTTCTTGCTGACAGTGGCTGACTTCTTCATTCAGTCCGTGCCTGCAGCCAAACCAGCAGAAAGGCCGGCCCAGTTCGCATTGAAGCCAGCTTCCCAGGGAAGGCCTAAGCCCGAGAAAGGTCAGCAGACGGAAGGAGTCCTACACAGCCGCTTTGACTATCCGTAATCCTTACTCACTGGGCAGTTTTGCGCTCTTAAGACCACTGGCTTTATTTTCAGTTTAGGCCTGGATGTGTTGCTCCGTGGTCAGAGATGCCAAGGCAGGGACTTAAGTGCAGGATTGCTTTATTTTTATTAGCCGTGGTGATGATGGTGTGTGCTATTACTCTGTTGTGATAACCATTTCGTAGAGCCATGAACTGAATTTAAACTTTTACAGCTGCAGCTGCGCGATCAAACATGTCAGTGGTAGCCCACATCTTGGACCCAGAAATTGTCTTTGTGGCCAACTTGACCAAGGCCAATGCGCCCGCCTTGGCAGCTTCTTTCCAATGCAGCTTCATGCTGTCGGGGGGCTCTGAGGCACAGCAGATGACCGCTCGGATCCTGGACCTCAAGGTGCTGGCCTGCCCCTTCCTCCGGGAGACAGCAAAGAAGAACATCACCACGGTGAGCCCCTTGCTGGGATCTTCCCCTTTGCAGGGGGCTTCTTTCCTGCCAATAGGAAGGGGGCATTGACCCCAATATTTTGCTGGTGTTCTTTTAGGTGGTGCATCCATGCTCTCTAATTGTAGAAGCCACGATGGATACTTCTGGAGTGCAAAGCGTGAATGTGAACATGGACACCTTGATTGTGAAAGTTAGTAACAAATCGCTCGCCCTGATGCTTAGGTGCATGTCTAGAAAAATCTGCGGCTGAGTTGAGATCTACAGTGTGTAGAGTAGGAAATCCAGTATTCCAGGGCGGATCCCTGAAATACAGACACAGTCCTGAGCTTCTGCCTTCTGGTCCTCCATAGTAAAAATATTGGTTTGATTTTATCAGGAATAATCTCACCATCACTCTGAATTGGCTCCATTATCCTTTTTCATTTTTAAGGTGTCACCAATAATTCTCAACACTGTAATGACTATCCTGGCTGCTATGAAGCGGCAGACCAAGGAGGAAGAATCTGGAGGGACTCTTTGTAATCCTGTGGACCTCTGGAGCATAAAATCTGTTGACGAGTGCCAGAGTTGGTTCCTGGGCGTCGACATGGCCACAGAAGCCACAGAAGCCTTGCTAGCCAGCGAGCAGAGTGAAAAAAAGGAACATTTTGAGGTAGTGGTGAAATCGGTTCAGGTCACCCTGGAGTGCGGCTTGGGACATCGTACCGTCCCTTTGCTGTTAGCAGAATCTACATTTTCTGGAACTGTGAAAAATTGGTCTTCTCTCATGTCAGCCCGAGCTGATGTGACGCTGGAGGTACGTAAATAGGGTTGTCGATCCCTCTGTATTTGGGCCTTGACCTTCTAATAGGTTTCCATGACTCTTGAGTTGGGTTTTATTAGTCGGGAAGAGAAAGCTCTGTGTGCTTCAGCTTTGTGTTCCATCCTGCATCCCAGGTTAATTATTACAACGAAACCCACGCTCTCTGGGAACCTCTGATAGAACAAGTGGATAGAGAAGGACATCGCTGGAACTTAAAATTGGAAGTAAGCAATCATTTAATGTTCCATTTTGGCCATTTGCTTTCTGCGCATGACAAAAATGCAAAGTGTATTTTTACCATGCTTTGGGGGAATTGGTGGTCTGGAACATCACGAGGCTGGGGGCCGCCTCATTTAATCTCCTTGTTTCAGTTGGTCCTCTGTCTCCCAGATGAAAAGCTTTTCAGGTCCAGTTACAGAATTAATATTAATTCAGTTTAAGCAATTATGCAAATGTTTCTCTAATGTTCAAATAGCTGAAGAAAATGTATTGTTCCGTATTATGTTTAATACTAAGACACCACATATTAAATGCATTTAAGCCAGTGCTTCCAAAACTTTTTCCTTCATCACCCAAAACCACTCATCAAAAAGTCCTTTTTTACACATTATAAATAAAACATCAACTGCACAGAAAAATATTTGGGTTTGTTTGCCACTGTCCAAAGAAAAATCACTTTTATGCAATTTTGGATAATTTACTTGGGTTTAGGAAATATTGATTTAAGATAGATAGATAGATAGAATTCTTTATTGGCCAAGTGTGATTGGACACACAAGGAATTTGTCTTGGTGCATACGCTCTCGGTGTACAT